>NJDC01003406.1:109107-119396 GCA_002245475.1 Calephelis virginiensis
AAAATCTTAATGCGGTTCACAGAATACATCGACTTACTAAGTTTCAACAACAGAGCTCGGAAAAAATTCGGTTTCGGAAAAAAGTCACTATGTCTGTCTAGACAGACTTGAAGAATCTATAATGGTTCCGTTTTTAGCCTTAAGCTACGGAACCTAGAAAGGGAATTAAGATGAGTATTTAAAATAATACTACTATAGAGAATAATAAAAATTTATAAATTTTATAACTGGAACTTGTATTGATTAACTTTGCGATAAAATATATAGGTTCTAGTCGCCATCGAGTTAAAAGGTATATATATATATGTGTGTTATGTGAAATTAGTCAATTTTGGTGAAATTTTCTACAATTTTGTTATGTGAAAGTGCAGAAATGAAATAATCATAAAGAAATTAGTGTACCATGTATTTCCTCATTACCGCCAAATCTCAGTAAATGATCTTAAGTAATGAGACCACCGCTTTACTTAACACTCTGACATGATTTCATTGACGACTTATGATTAATAATATTGAATAATTTAACCCCGAATTGTGCTAAATCGGGTAACTTGATGGAAATTCTAACTTAATAGTGAATGCTACAAAAATGGCCTAGGAGTTTGGCGCGATTTCTACATAAGTATATGTAAAAGGTTATGTTGGTACCATAACCTACAGGGTAGTTCATCGTTTATTCTGATTTTTAAAAAAACATTCTCTAGGATCTACGTAGGTCTACTTTCCATAACATACTTACTAGTGAATTAACCAATGTTATTTGAATGTACTTTTTTATATAATTTAAATTTACTGTATAAAATCAAATGTTTTTTGCTAAAAGGAAACTCAATGTCTATTAGAATTATTGACCATACAACGTGTTTAATTTGTAAGCCCATATTATGTTTCTTTATAAAATTAACAATCAGATGGAATATATGACGGTTACTACTATAGTCCACTGATAAATACCAATATGATTATCTTGTTAATGTTCAGACTTTATGTAAAAAAGTTTATCGCATTCACACAATTTAAAGCAAAACATAACAAACGCAAGCAAAGTCATCATGACAGCAGGCATGCCTTCAAATTAGAACCACTACCTTCAGAAACAGGTGGTGGTTTTAATTTGAAGGAGTAGGCAGTGTTCTGTCACCTATTTTTAGTAACAGTATTGGTGGCAAGTAAAATACTTGATCTATTGTTTATATTCAGAAAATGTTTCTCGTGAAAACGAATGAGAATGTTTAAGTCATTTCACGTATATTTTAAACGCACATTCGGTGTTTTCTCAGATACGTCGTACCTACCGAACCTTCAACGCTGTGACACACGAGCGTCTAAAATGGACGAAACCATAGCAAACACTTCAAGTTTAGGGGCAGTAAAAATAATAATAATAGTTCAAAATAAAAAGTAGTATTTTATTTTGAACTATTGTTATTATTTTTACTGCCATCAAAATATTACTCGTTATTGTCGTCTTTGTTAAGCAAATTTTTAACAATCTTAAAATGAAAAAAAATCATTGGACCCCCTACAAAACCTATATGTAATATAGCCAATATCTCGATTACGTCCGCTTTCAAACAAACGTTATTGCTTCAAAATCGGCCCATCCATTCAAAAGTTACAAAAGTTATGATGTCATAGACAGACACACGCACACAAAGAGATAAACGTCAAACTTATAACACATAAAACATAAGAAATCTATAATGTAACAGAATTTGAGTTTTTTACACATTTTTTATGATTCCTTCCAATTTAAAATTAATTTTAACTCTGTACAATTTTAGTTTTAATTAAGATTGACTTCAATTCCCTTTTGTTACTTTAACGTTAATAGTTAAATACACTTTTTGTAGTATATCACAAAAACCACTTCATCTCGACAAAAAGAAGATAGGATTGCACGAGAAACATCAGCTTACAAAAAAAAAAACTGATTCTGTTAAAATGTTCTGGCACATAGTTAAAACACAGGTGATTTTTTTTCTTCCTTTTTAAAGCCGATTTAATTTTTAGTAGTAGTGTTGGCCAGTACCTGAGCCGAGCAAGTTTCTGCAAAACTATACCATCTAGCAGTAGGTATAAATATCCGCAAATATGAATGAAAATGTTAATAACATCACTAACACATATTCGCACACAGCACAACAGTATATTGATGTGAAAGCACTTAATTTATGGCACTTGAAGAATATGCCTTTACTAATTTCTCTATCAGCTGTCTCCGTTTGTTGCGTGTGTTAGAGCAAGATGGATATTTAGTCATTAGAACGGGAATGCGTAGGTTTTGTATATTATGTTTAGCTCTGGCTTATTATAATTTGAAATCGTAAATAAGTTTTTCTGAACGTTTGTTTGTAACCCAGTCGTAGGTCAATGACATCGCCGTCGCGCTGTTGCGTAATTAAATCATGTCTTTTTTTTAAATTGGTACTAGCCATCAAAGCTACTTAAGCGAGTCTCTAAGATTTCAGCATTAAGGCTACGCAACATTACCTCCTTAAGTTATTTTAGGATATATTGTATTTTTGCGATAAATCTGTTTATATTTTGCTCATTTATAATTTTCATTTAAAATATAAGCGAATGATTATAGCTGAAAACATTGCAAAACAAGTTGATATGAAAAAAACTTAAAACTTTACATTTACAATCTTCATTGAATGGCTATCAAAATCCACCAATTTCGCGATATTTTTTGTTAAATTAGGTAACTTTCGATCACTATAAATATAATGTTTTTACGTGTCCAAGCAATTCTATTTACCATGAAACTACAATCCGATAATGCGTGTTTATTACAGTACAAATTCCAACATAAAACTAAATATGGACATGTGAATAAATCAACATACGAGTCGTTAGCAACCTTCAATAATTGCCGAACGGTAGTTTAAATACCACCTGCAGTCAAAAGCTATTATTTAACAATTAAGGTTGTACGTATTATGCTCAAAAATGTTGAGCGTTCACTCGGAAAGCTTATTACATAGCGACAAAATTATTAAGCAAATGTTAAATTCTATATTTATACGAACATAGAAAATGGAAAGTCGCGTACGTAAGGTCTGTTTTTTCTTAGGAGTCCAATTTGGTAAACAACAATGGCGGAACAGTGACATTAGGTAGCCGTAGCAGCCCCATGCCACTCAGCCGTACCGTACAGCAATAAATGCCTACAAATTAGCGTGGATCCACATCCATTCTGAAAGTTAATGTCGCCCACAGACTAGTAAGAGAACTATACGTTGTGTCGCGGCTTATGCGTAGAGCTCACGCATGTGTTTATTAAAAGTTTTATAATACGTTTAAAATAGAATGACTGGTTTAAAGCATTGCTCATTTGACAGATATTTGTGGAATTAAGGACGAGGGACTGCCATTTTAAAAAAATATTTTCTTTGCTAGCTATATCACCCGCAAAACTTAAACTTTCCTGCAATATTGAGTGATTCTAATCGCAGACTACTAATCTATTATTATCTGTGTACAATATTTAACATTAGTCACAACCAATTTGTAAATTAAATGAAAAAGAGTACCTAAGTACCTATTCCAAAATTTATTTTTATTTCAATGAGTAAATAACTTACCTACTTATGTATTTAAGATGTTGTTCACAAATAAAAGTAGCCTAAAGTAGGTACTTTAGTACTTATTATTCTGTGTCTAAAAACTAAAGTTTTGTTTTCTTTTTTATTCCATATTATGAGAGACTACCTATCAAATTTATTTCAATATATTCTATCTACCTTATTGACCGAGTAATTAAACGAATCAAACGTAAGATATAATAAGTGGAAAAGTTTCTCCTCCAATTCTCAGACCTACTCAATATGCTCACAAAACTTCATGAAAATCGGTCAAGCCGTTTCGGAGCAGTACGGTAACTAACATCGTATATAAGATAGTAGGTAGCTCATAGCAGCGCTGCCGCGGCCGCAATTCGACGAACCTAGCACTATAGGTATCGCATCACTCTGCGCTAGACAGCGACAGAGTTATGCGTTAAAAAAGAGCGGTAATAGTTAGGTAAATATTTCGTGAGGTACGGAGCGCTTAAACGAGCTGAATTGAACTTTGTTGCTTTGTTACAAGAGTTGTTATTTGTATGAATTGTTACAACGAAGAGATGGTTCTGTACGATAGTACATATTATTCTGTGGCCGTAGACAATGACTAGGGTTGGGAATTATCGAAAGACCGAATGAACAAAAATGACATACTAACGCGAATGAATAATATTTATTGGTCAATACTAGTATTGTAATTTAATAGATAGTAGTGATATATAGGAAAGTGTGCTTGTTCATCTTTCTTTTTTGCCAAAACATAATGGATGGTGAATATTTGGTAAGAAAATAATGGAAATGGTGAATGACATATTTCGGGATTTTTTTCGGGAAAATTGGTAATGAAAAACACGTTTAAAATCTGATTGCCACTGTGGTCTGGCCGTTTGGCATTGGACTTAGCTTTTTTAGGTCCTGGGTCCTGGGTCCCCGGGTCGGGCAACAGGTAAAAAATGAAAAGTTTGTGTTTTGAGTTTTCTAATGGAAATGGCGTTGCCCGGGATTGGATGTGTGCCCAGTTTGCGCTGCTTGTTGTATTTGTTATCTACAAAAATATTACAAAAAGTTTTTTCGTATTTAATACTATGTAGCATCACATTTTGTGTAGAAAAGTAAAAAACTGACAGAATGACCAAGAAAGGCGGCACTACTTTGATTATAATGGCGAAAGAATGTTATTTCAATTGAATGTGTTAAAATGTTAAATTCAAAACAGATGTTAGTGTTAAACGTTCAGCATAAAGCGAAAGAATGCTCTGAAGTCTGAACCAATAATGATGAATTCAATGCATATGATTGGTGTGAAAATTCAATGTTTTTCTATATATGCTGTTAATTTACATAATCCGACTTTTAAAAAACTGACTGTATAGGTTTAAATTTGTTTTTATGAAACATCTTGGTACGTTTTTTTATTTTGATACTCATAAATAATCAAATGTATAATATAATAATTAAATTCGAATAAATAATCAAAGCACCATTTAATAAATATAAATAATTAAGATCTTCTAGTTATTAACACTATTCCATTACAAAAAAATGCTTACCTGTGTGCCAAATTATTGTGTGTGTGTGTGTGTGTGTGTGTATGTGTGTGTATGTGTGAGTGTGTGTGTGTATGTGCGTGTGTGTCCTGTTCAGAGAAAAACAAGATTCAAATCACAAAGTAAACACAAGTCAGTCACAAAGTAAATACAAGTCAGTAGCAAAACCACATACAGGCGAGGCGACCAGACCAGACCAGATGTTGTATCGATATTCAAATAAATATTGTTGTGTTACCAGATCATCAGTGAATAAACGGATAACTTTATAAACGGATTACTTGAAGTCGATATCTTTTTTGTTTTTAAAAATACTATTATATTATTTTCTGTGAATCAACAGTTAATATCAAATAGATTGCAAAACTATAAATATACTCTTTTATATATTCTCATTTTAGGGCATTTATCTCGAAAAAAAGATCCAGCCAATGAATTTGCATTTTCATTGTCATAATTTACTTTTTATCTATGCAAATAAATTTCGTTCTCCGTAAAAGTATTCGTAAATTATATGTAATATTATAACAAATCCGAAACAACTTTATTGCTAAATCTACAACTGAGGCTTATAACTATTAATATTCTACGCAATACATATTACTGATGTGAAAAATTGTAACGAACGAATGGTTATGGAACCCCCAAGAAAAAACACATTGTATGTTTCGAAAATTTCTATTGACACTTGAATTTGTCTTGTTACGCTAGAATATCACACTCTAACGTTGTATTTGATTGACTGATTTTTAATTATTTCCTAAAGTCGATTACTTAAAACCGATTTGAAGCCTTTGTTTTACAAAAAATGCCTTATATTAAATTTAATCTTTTTACAAAATGATTACAAGCTATTTTTTTAAATTTCAGAACTGTTTAATGTTGCAAAAGAATCATTCAATTTATTATTCAAATGCATTCATCATTGCCCATGTCTATCAATTCCGTAGACAATCTGAAGTTCTATGTGTCAATTTCATATTGTGTTACTTATCTGTGCAAATAGGTTTAATTTCTAATACTTTTTTGCAAATTTTATGTGTTAAATTGATGAATTTGAAACATATTTCAGTGTTAAACATACCGTAACTAAGTTTTGAATATGTAAAATCAATAATATTTAGTTCAGTGCGTGAGATTAAAGTAAACTTTGATGTTTTTCTATCAAGTGTTGTTTGTTTACCAAATTGGACTTCTAAGGAAAAACAGACTAGATTATGCGCGTTTCTTAATCAGCAGGAACTGTGAACAAAGACTAAGTCAGCACCTGAACTCAAGCTTATTTTAGCGTGATTTACTTATTTGAAATGACTAGTGTGTTTCCTCACGGTTTTTACAACTTCAGCGGACTTTGTGGGTGAGCAGAGTGCTCAGCTCTGAGATCCTATGCCGTAAATTCTATACTTCTTATCGTCGGTGCTTGGTGGAATTCCATTCTTGATGCAATTTATTTAGAAACACTTGTACTTTCCACAATATATTTTATTATTTTTTATTTTTATGGTTTAGCCAACTGGTTTCGCTATACAAGCATCATCAGGGCTATATAACAACTGAAGTTTCGTTGAAAATAATACCGTCTAATTGTTATCCTAAAAAATGACGGTATTTAAATAAAAAAAATATTGAGTGATGACATTAGTAAACAAATTTGAATTGACTGGGTTGACACGTTAGATTTTCACCCCAGTTATGGGGAAATTTTCCCTTAACTAAGTACTACTAATGTTATCCATTAAACTAAGTTCTACTATTAATGAATGTTTGAAAAATGTAAATCAAATTAAAATTAATTATTCTAATAATGGTAAAATAAAATAACTATGAATATGACACTAAAATGATTGACTCCTTAATAAAGAATAAGAATAAGAAGCAAGTGTTAAATTATTTATACGTAACGACTCGACAAAAAGAGCCACGGAAGTATGTAAGATTGGCATTTTTAGGTAACATCACATACAAATGTTCCCGATTGCTTCAAAAAAAGAAACCAGTCTATTACACTTGCAAATCTTTAAAAAGATTACTTTTTAATAACAAATCTAGAGTACCAACATTGTCAAGGAGTGGAGTGTACAAATTGAAGTGTCAAGATTGTGATAGTGAATATGTAGGCCAAACTAAACGATCGTTCATAATAAGGGTAAAAGAACATGTAGCTAATTGGCGGTTAGGTAAAGGGGATTCTGCTTTTGCTAAGCATTTATTAAAGGAAGGTCACTGTTTTGATCCATGAAATAACTTTAAAGCCCTTCATTTTTGTAACAAATGTAAGAAACTCAATTCCTTAGAGGCTTTAGAAATTAATAGAAGGAAAAGGGACCCCAAATTTTTAAATGATCAGGTAGATCTTAATAGTTCTCCACTGCTTAATATGTTTTTTAATGAATACATTTTTACATATAGAAATAATTTTTAATAAATATATAGATATCTATAGCATTCTTTAGAAATAAGTAATTAATTTTGACAGCCATTTTTTGACATAGTTTTATTTTGCGTAATTATTTTGACATTTCCTTTTATTTTATTATTATTATTATATATGTCTTTTGAATTTTGTAATGTGCAACGTTTTAATTTGACATTTGTTATTATTTTTTGACATGATTTGTAATTTTCAGTATTTCGAGATGTATTTGTTGTACAATGTGGTATTTTGACATTTTTACCAAAGAAGTTCAATTTATTTTATTTTACCATTATTAGAATAATTAATTTTAATTTGATTTACATTTTTCAAACATTCATTAATAGTAGAACTTAGTTTAATGGATAACATTAGTAGTACTTAGTTAAGGGAAAATTTCTCCATAACTGGGGTGAAAATCTAACGTGTCAACCCAGTCAATTCAAATTTGTTTACTAATGTCATCACTCAGTAATTTTTTATTTAAATACCGTCATTTTTGAGGATAACAATTAGACGGTATTATTTTCAACGAAACTTCAGTAGTTATATAGCCCTGATGATGCTTGTATAGCGAAACCGGTTGGCTAAACCATAAAAATAAAAAAAATAAAAAAAATATATTGTGGAAAGTACAAGTGTTACTAAATATTTCTAGCAATCGCCTAATAAGCTCTAAGAAATGGCGGTATCTCAGACTCGCAACGCCTTTCCGTGTAAACTGACCTCTGGTCATTTTTTTACCAGGTACAGGTAGCTAAGCAAACATTTTATATTTCTTACTTTTTAATTAGGCTTTATTTAAAAGTTCAAAAAGATTTAGTCTAGGTCTAACATAGCGGTTTTTCATGAATTACTTCCGGTAGCCATCTTGGATTTCAAAATGGTCGCCAAATTCGGAATCAGCGCCCTCGTTTATGTCTCAAATGACACCCATATCAAGTATATCTATAACGGTTAAGAATCTTAAAAAAAGTAAAAAAACCGTTTGTTGTATGGCGGCCATCTTGTTTTTTGCCATTTTGAAATTTTTTGCATGATTCCTGGTAATTGCTACCTGGGCTCTACAAACTGGCACCATGACCGATCCTCCATGTCTTTCCGTTTAGGCAGGCCGTCACCTTACTTCTTACCAGATCAAGGTATACCAGATTTTACAACTTATTTCTTACTTTCAAAATTAATGATATCCCGAACAATAACAACTTTTACGCTTGGACCGCCGTGGCGGTTTTTCAATTTTAACTTCCGGTCGCCATCTTGGATTTGAAAAAAAATAAAAAATTCGAAATCCCCGCCCCCGATTACCCCTTAAAAGTCGTGTTTGGCGACTTGACCCGAAACTTTCAAAAATTTTAAAAAATAAAAAAAAATGGCCGCCATCTTGAAAAAATTAAAAAATCCAAAAAGCCCTGGCCTATACCACTTTAATGTAATATACAGTATTTTATCATCAAACAAATGGACGACAATGTGTTTATACTAACGCGTCTCGCATTAGGTATGCACTTGGTATGCTATCATTCCTGGTTGCGCTACAATGACAAACGGTGTATGTAATAAGGTTTTTCATTATCTTGTAACCGATACGTAAACGATTATTGAATGTTATTTTTAACCATCTTTAAAAAAAGGAGGAGATTCTGAATTCGGTCGGTATATTTTTTTATGTCGCCTCTGTGGTCTAGCGGTCCGGGTGTTGGACTTGACTGCATAAGGTCCTGGGTTCGAATCCCGGGTCGGCCAACATAAAGAAAATTGGATTTTTCCAATGTTCTAAATAAAAAAAAAATGTTGGTCGGGACTGGAAATGTACCCGGTTGGCGATAGGCTTGCCACCTATCACATTGTGGGACTTAGTGTCTTCGGCTAGTCGTGGGTGCCTTGGTTGTACCTCTGCCTACCTCTTCGGGGATATGGGCGTGAAGATACTTTATTTTTTTATGTATGTACGCTAATTTTACCGAGGTTTCTGAACCGGTTTACGTATTTTTATTTGTTTGTACGGAATAGTTCCAAAATTTGTACCATAAAAGTTTGATCCAAGCAGGCCCATTAGTTTTTTATTTTATTTTATGAGCATTTTTTATTTACAAATCTCGCAAGTAAATTTGATCTACTTAGTTATTTTAAGTGATAAGATTACAGACACATCGGCATTCAGCAACATGCTCTATAGATCTCTCTCTCAATTGAAATTAAATCATAACACTAATGAACAAAAAAAGCATGACATAAAAATAACTTCGTTAAAAAACCGATTTTATAAATAAAAAGTAAAAAATAATGCAGATGCAGCTACAGCCCTATCGCGTGCTGACGCACTGCACGGCTCTATTTTATTTAAAAACAGAACCAAATAAGACTGTATTGTTACAATACCGTGCCTATACTATTTATAAGGCTTTAAATCAAATTATTCTCACCGATACATGGTTAGAATCTTTGATTTTAAGTTACACGAGTGGACTGTACAAGTTGTACAGACCGCACAGTTGACTTCACCCATGAAAAAGGAAGCGTAACTTTTCAAGTTGTTTTTAAAAATACAAACATGTAAAACAACATGTTTTTATTTAAAGTATCTTCACGCCCATATCCCCGAAAAGGTAGGCAGAGGCACAACCAACCATATCTTCGGCTAAGTCCCCCAATGTGATAGGTGGCAAGCCTATCGCCAACCGGGCACATATCCTATCCCGAGCAACATTTTTTTTTATTAGAAAATTGGAAAAAACCCAATTTTCTTTTGTTGCCCGA
>NJDC01003406.1:130136-148419 GCA_002245475.1 Calephelis virginiensis
GCACCTCAGCTATTTGCCAGAATTGTTTCAAAGCAAAATTGTAAAGAATAGGCGTCTAGTGGGATCTGTGGTCGATGATCAACAGCGTAATAACAGGTGACATCTGACGAAAAATCCGTGAAAGAATGGTGAAAAAGTGCCTTTGAAAGTAACAGTACAAAAACATCAAAATAAATCATACGTTATCACTTTTCACATATTACTTTGTTTTCATCTTCAAACTGTCGTAAAAAAAAGGAAATAACTAAATTATCGACGATCTCAATTTAGGTTCAGTTCTACCTATATAAATATGGGTTTTCCCAGATTTAAGGGATCATTTTTAATTTATTGAACAATAATCAATTGTAAAGCATGTAAGTCTTAAGCATTTTTACAAATTAATTAATAATTATGGATTAAGGAACATCGCGTATTACACGTAATAATCGGACGTGTTAAGGAGTTTTTTCTCATATTTGGATGAAACGAAGACTATTTGTATTTCGCAGATCCTTGAAAATATCCCCAACAAAATACTGCAACTTTTTTATTGCAAAGTGGCACAAGCTACGAGTATCTACACAAAATAATTTTTAATGTCAATATAGACATATCAAAGAACACATAACAGTAGTAAGTATAGGCAGTATTACTCATTATCACAGTTTTGCATTACAATATTTTTTATTACAAAACGGCTTTAAGTAAATAGCTGTCATTGATAATGATGGTAAAAAAAAAACTATTTGTACTCAGTCGGGTCATAAGTTTTGTCACACATTAATACTTCTCAGTTAAAAATGATGGCTACAAAAATATTTCTTAATTTGAATTTAGAAACTTTTAATGAGCCCAGTTAGCGATAGGCTTGCCCACAGGCTTGCCACCTTTCACATTGTGGGATCTAGTGTCTTCGGCTAGTCGTGGCTCTGGCTTAGTTGTGCCTCTGTATACTCCTTTTTGATATGGGCGTGAAAATACTTACATTACAATTAAATATATTATTAAATATAGAGTTGATGCTTAACGAAGATGGTGCGACACCGGTTATCGCGCCGTATCAATGTGGTCACTCACCAACTCGATTTCTCGACACACTGAAAAATTTGAATTTAACAAAAAGATTCATTTACCTTACCGTTCATCGATGTAATAAGGACTCAAGTTTTAATGACAGAAAAAAAGCGGTTGCCCTCGCTCTGTGTGCAACACCAATGTGCTGGTGCAAACTTCAGCAGTGGCATAAGCTTTGAAGGCGCGACTTGAATGAAATCCCAACCGCAAGCAGAAACTGTTAGCCCTACAAATGGGTTTGAACCACTGTGAAAAGACCACCACAGCAGGGTCAAAGCAAGCCGCGGTATTTCCCGTGTCCAGCGAGGCCATTTTCCATTCTCAGTCATGGTTTGCTTAGGAGTCTCTGTTGGGACTTAACTGAGATACACTTTTGTGGGAAAGGCGTAAAAACGAATGCGGTTGTGTATTAAAATAAAGTGCTGACGGACCTCGTGGAACCTATTTTTCATACCATGTTCAATGACAGGCCCTGGATATTCCAACAAGATTCTGCGCCAGTCCATAGAGCGAGAAGGACGCAAGACTGGCTAACTGCATATAAAATTGACTTTATCCGCCACGAAGACTGGCCCTCTTCCATTTCAGACTTGAATCCGTTGGATTGCAAAATATGGCAACGCTTGGAGTAGAAAGCATGTTTAAAACCTCATCTCAATTTGGAGTCACTCAGGGTATCCCTGATCAATACAGCCGCCTGTATTGAAATGGACTTCGTACTTGCTGCTGTGGACGACTGGCCGCTCAGATTGAAGGCCTGTATTGAAAATCGCGGATCTCATTTTGACTAAATGTAATTAACATAAGAAGGCACGTTTTATTCACAGATTATTTTGATAACAAACAGGTGTTTGATTGAATCAGGCGTTACTTTGCGGGAATCCATTATAAAAGATGTAAAATAAGCCTTTATTTTGCTAATTCCGCGTAAGCAGTGTAACCGTTGTGGCAAATAATCCTCCAAACGACACAGAATGTGACAAGCCTAAATGACGTTCCCACCACCCACCTCCGCGACCAGAACACGAATATAGGTATTTTACAGTACCGTACACTCGTACTGTAGACTCGTATGTCGTCGTTTGTACGGTACGGTCGAATTCCTGAGGATGCCTCGGTGTAGAGGCGAAACGTACGTCGAGTGCGATTTGGTGTTCTCTGTGGTGAGTGCTTTGACAAAGTTGGCGAAGGACGTGACAAGTGGTTTTGTTTCCCGTGTTCGGACTCTATTTGTGATCTGGTCGCGGAGGTGGGAGGTGGGAACCTTAGGTAGGGTTGTCACATGTAAAGAACGTGACAATTTATATTGTTTACGATAGCGTACTTGCGAGATGGTCCCACTGCCACCAAGTCAAGGCTTGCTAATAGAATCGAATGGAAATCGAGGAATACTTTTCTCGCGTTTGGCGTAATTAAACGAGATTTTATTGAAAACTAAGTCGCTTTTGCAATTTCCTGAGCAGTAAATTATGTCAACCTTTCATCCGTAAATCTTCTTCTTCTTCTTTTATAAATATGGCTTTCGATCGTTTTTTCACGACTTACTTTGCCAAGTTGATTCTTATACAGTCATTAGTCACTATGTACAAAGTCATGTCAGGTCAGGGTCTTGAGTGAAGCGGTGGCTTCGTTATTTAAGTTCATTAAGTGAGATTTGACAGCAGCGAGTAAATAGAAGATACACAAATTTCTTCATGATTATTTCATTTGTACACTTTCACTGAACAAAATTAATCTGATTCCCACCTAAATTAGCCAATTTCACTCAATATAAACACGAAATTCAATAATTATGAAAAAATTACGACCATCTTCATTCGCGATGGCGCCAAAACTCATCCGTCAATCTATTGAAGTATTCAAATGTGTCCGCTGTGCCTGTCGTGTGCAAGTTATCAATTAAGTGCCTATTTTGTTATATTCAGTTTGTTGTTATTGGTTCTGTTGCATTGTTGTATTGATATATTTCGTCATTTATCTAAATAAAAAAGTAAAAACCTGTAAATGTACCTGCACAAATGACACAAATTAATCTAACTTCTACGAGTTTAATTGGCCCTCACCATGCAGCGACGAATCTAAAACATATAGGAATATCATCAGGAGAGTTTCGTGCTTGTTCGCTGTCTTTTGCCATAAAAAAGTATAGATTGTTGTTTTGTAGTGCAAACTTTAACTGTAACCTTTAAACGAAATGAATACTATTTTTTTTCGAATAAAATCTTTTTGAAGTAACTACAAAGCGATAAAAGGACTGTATAGCTCATGTGTTGAAAACCAAAGACAAAATTTGTCAAAAGGTACAAAATATCGACGCCATTTCCAATTTGTTAATTATAGATATAGATGACGAAGCAGATAATTTTGAATATTCAAGTACCAAGTCACTATCTGAATAAAAATAAAAATAAATATTTTTCGTTCTGAATACATATGTTCCGTTTTTCCATTGAAACTTGTAAAAATCTGTAAAGATTTTGTTAATATATTATTTCGATAAAGCCACGACACTATTTATGAATCGCAAAAAACTTACAACATTGCTAATGTCAATTTTGTCTTTGAGATTAAAAAGCAGGCTATTGTGTTTCAACGAGTGATATTTTTTTATGACATTGTTAGGCAAATAAGCAAACGAATGTCCTAATGGTAAGAAATTCACGCCGCCTAGAGACACCAAAGGTGGTAATGATGCGTTGCCAATGGTGGTGTTAGGACTAGAGCAAAAGTAAGTTTACCGGCTACGTTACCCTCCGAACCGCAACACGTAATGACGTTATGGCGGCAGGAATAGGTAGGGCGGTGGTACCAATCCGGGTGAGTCGCTGCGAAACTCTACCGCATAGTCAGATGTCACGGTGTTAGTGACGGTAAGCCTATGCTCGCCTTTTACGAGCTGCCTGGTAGGAAGGCAGATGGTCTATTCTGCAAAGAAGCCCGGACCAACACGGGGAAATAACGATTAGGGGTTATTAGCGTTTGCTTCTCTCGACTAGCGAATTTTATATCATATACCTACAATACAATACACACAATCGTTTTGTTGCATTTTTAACCACGACGCAAAACAAGAGGTGCTATAAGCTTGAAGTGTCTGTGTGTGTGTGTTTGTGTCTGTCTATGACATCTTAGCTCTTCAGCGGTTGGACGGGCTAGATGTATTTTATGAAGGTCTGTCCAAGTGTTTGAGGTCACCAGCTATGTTATAGTTTTTTTGTAAGCATCGGAAAAAATAATAGACGCACCATGGGTATTTATTTCAATTTAAAGCATATGTGAGACTTAATAGTCGTAACACTAACGAGTGCAGGTTCAACGGAGCAGGTCTGATGATGGAGCTCTAAGATAACTTACCGAGTTTGGACTCATTTGATTCGCCTTAACTAGATCTTTTCATATTTTTTGACGACAAGGACTCAATGACAAGAACCTGTTGATTAAACTGGAAAGTGACTATTGAATCAAAGTTCAAAAGTTACGGCATTCTATTTCGTTACTTTGCAGTTCATTTAAAGCATAAACTTGAGAACTGACTTGATTGAGATGGTTCTTATCTAACAGTTTTGGAGATTTGTTCAAGATTTGAGGGTCGTCAGCTCATTTGCAAGATATCAGACGCATTATGAGTATATATATCACTTTTTAATTTGTTAGACCTTAAATTTAAAACATTGACGAATGCTGGTACGACTGAGCTGATCTGATGATAGAGCTTGAAGATAGGAAACGTAACCCCGGAATGTGTCCTGGTAAAACCATCAAGTTTGGACTCATTCGATTCGCCTTAACTACATATGTTCATACTTTCTTATGACAATGACTTAATGATAAGAGACTGATGAATTTGATGTGAGATGTCTGATGGATCATAGTTTTAAAAGTTATGGTAATATGTGTGTTTTGTTATTTTTTTCAGTTCTTCTAAAACACTTCATAGAAGAGAGGTGTTGTAACTTTGACTTGTTCGTATGTATGTGTGTTTGTCTGTCTATGGCATCGTAGCTTCAAAACAATTCTGATGCATTGTATCAGCCCCGTACGCAAAATGAACGAACTGTACTCACTTATACTTGTACTTATTTATATTTATGTGTCTACTTATGTCTTTCATAAGAACTTTGAAATATTTGGCTACGTTACACATGGGTTTTGTCAGAAGTTCATTGAAAATTTTAAATTTTAAGGTTATAATTAAAAATTGTTACAAAAAAATGATTTCGTTCACGTTAACCGGGCTAAGCCACATGAACACCACATTTTAACAATTATGTACCTGCAATTCTAAATTCTTGTTTAGTACAGTTTGTGGAATCTTATAAAACCATTACCTTCCCATTCATAGTCGGTCAAAAAGGCTCCCACAGATTTAATGTTACGCTAAAATAATATACGGGATCATACTTTATAAAAGAGTTCTTCATGTAGTTAATACTTATCTTCAGTCACATTTAAATCTTACGAAGTACTCGAAGTAATCGAGATGGTTAAGAAAATAAGTTGTACCTACCGCTTATCTAGGTGTGTTAAAAATGCTATCAAAATCAATTTAGTAGTGTTCAACTGACACGGTGAAATTCATTAATATAAAGAAAAAAGTGTTAATTATAAAAACATCCCAGTGACGTATCCCAATTTAATTTATGATATTTACATAAGTTTACTGTCCCTTTGCTATTCCTGTTATTTATTGCCAGTAGTAAGATCAGTTTTTTTTCCTTTGGTACTACTACAGTTGTACACATCGCCAGAAGGGCAGTACTATAACTGTAACAAGTGTAACTTTTTGCCATTGTTACTTTTGCAGTTGTAAGTTTTCAGAAGGATAGTTATAAATGACCTGTCTTACTACGATCGCTAGCCGACTATTTACAGCTTACTACTGTAGCAGAACTACAGGAAAAACACCGATTTGACTAGTGGTATCAACATTAGTGGTAAAAAATAAACAAAGGGTTTAGACGCAGATAATTTACAGTTTGAGGAATGCTGGTCAAGCACTTCTCAGTCTGAAGAAAATTATTAGAATAATGTTAATGGAACAAGAGCACCTGTGCAATTGTTTTTCACTGATCAAATAAAGATTTGTAATCCGAATAATGTTAACCAACTAATGTATTAGTTTAGTTTCATATGTAGTCTTGTCTTATATTGTCCTATTTCTTTTGTTTAATTTATTTTTAGCCTCTAGCAAAAAAATAGAAGTAGGTTTTACAAGCTTATCGTGTCTGTGTAGCACCACAGCTCCTAAACAAGTGAACCAATTTCGGTGCAGGTTTTTCTTTTTAAAAATTGGCATGACCGACGTGGTTCTTAGCTATAATTTATAAATAGGTTTTATCGGTGCTGTTTTCTTTTTATTAGAATATTTTTATTAATTTCCTCGACAGTGTAGTCATTCGGCAATTGGCTGTAGTATAAGACACGTGTATCAGTGAACCCAATATCAAGGTTTAACTACTTTACAGATAGTTTAACCGCTGCAACGCTACAATTTGGTCTGCTTACCAAATTGCCAAAATAACCTTTTTCTCTATTAGCTAATTGAGTTTTTTTCGTGTTATTTCTCATAATAGTTAGAACAGCGAGATCAAAGTCAGCATAAGCCTGAAAGAAAATTTTGGTGTAAAAGCGAAAAGGGCATGGTACGTTAGTTGAAGTGGAAGGTGCTCGACGAAATCTAGAATAGGGTTGATGAGGTTGCACTTATGAGAAAGTAAATTACGTAAAAGGTAAAGTATCTTCACGCCCATATCACCGAAGAGGTAGGCAGAGGTACAACCAAGGCACCCACGACTAGCCGAAGACACTAAGTCCCACAATGTTATAGGTGGCAAGCCTATCGCCAACCGGGCACATTTCCAATCCCGACCAACATTTTTTTTAAATTAGAAAATCGGAAAAATCCAATTTTCTTTTTGTTGGCCGACCCGGGATTCGAACCCGGGACCTCATGAAGTCAAGTCCAACACCCGAACCGCTAGACTACAGAGGCGAACCCCAGACATTTATGGAAAACAACAACACATAACGGACTAAAATAAAGACAAAAAATATAGATCTATTAAACTCACATAGTTTCCCTGCAGATAATGTTAACTTTGTCAATAATTACTTTGCGAATATTGGAAAAGATTTAGCTGATAATATTTTAATAACTCAGAATACATCACATAGCCAACAAATACCATCAACACAAATAAGCCACTGCTCATCTTTAGTCTTATTTGAGACTAATAATGATGAAGTATATTATACACTTAGTAGTAGTAGAGTCTGAAATCAGATAGTTCTCCAGGACAGGACCATATTATATCAACCAAATTTTTAATACTATCTTCCTTTTTCCTATCTTTTAATTCAATCCTTTTTCCCATCCTCTCCAAAGCATACGAAATTCCGTACTAGCGATGATGATGATGAAAGCCCAACAATGATTCGCCCGAAATAGTCCCACTCTATTCCTGCACTTATAACATTCACGTTAACCATTGTCGTTTCCTGGTATGATATCTTTTAGTATCTTCACGCCCATATCCCCAAAGAGGTAGGCAGAGGCACAACCAGGGCACCTACGACTAGCCGTAGGCACTAAGTCCCACAATGTGATAGGTGGCAAGCCTATCGCCAATCCCGAGCAACATTTTTTTTTATTAGAAAATTGGAAAACCCAAATTTTCTTTTTGTTGTCCGACCCGGGATTCGAACCCGGGACCTTATGCAGTCAAGTCCAACACGTGAATAGCTAGATCACAGACGCGATATTCTCTTTTAACTGTCTTTTTTTGTTAGTTTTACGTTAACAAATTCTCTAGTGTCGGTTCAGGACTTTTGTGTAGAATGATAGGCTATCTGTCTTCTTGACAGGCAGCTCGTAGGAAGCGACTACTGATTACGTGGAGTGTTAGGCAGCAACGTAACCGTAAGGATCCACCGCTCTGTCTGTACCTGCCACCATAATAACTAAACCATCTTCCGGTCCTGGTGTATAGTAGCCGGTAGAATTGCACGTTGGGGTTATGTCTTGTCTCTTAAAAAACAACCAATTAACGTTTCCTGTATTTTAAAAATAATTAAGATTTATGACTTTTGTTTTGTTCGACCATCGATCTAAATTAAAAAATGGGTTCTATATTTTATTCTACATTATATTGTGAAACGAAACATCGATTTGTTCTTAAAAAAACCGATTTCGAATCGAAGATTCCGAAAACTCGTAAGTAATTACTACGAGTAACATAAAGAAAACTGAATTTAAAGTAATACGAGTAGGTACCTCTAATTTAGCCTTAAATAACTGCCTCGAAAATCGGAACACTTAGATAAAGCTTACAATTATAGCATAAACTATTTTTGTAAAAAAACTTTAGCTGTTATTTTTTTTTCTTAATGCAAATGTCTTAATAAATATAACTTGGTTGGCGAGAGTTTGTTCCGTCGTTTCTTCTCCTTAACAGCTGGATATAGAAACGGTGGATGTTCAAGGTAGACAGCGTTGAAGATGGTTGCCGGGAGTTTGTGTAGCCGTTTTTTCTTCTGTCTTGCTACGTTTTGAATCAGTGGTAGGTAGTTTAAGTTTATAACTTCAAAAATAACTGCACACTTAAATGTGATATTAAACGTGATAGAACATGTTGGTATAAGTAAATAGTTTAGTTATCTTATAACAAACATATTGAGGAAATGAATAAAAAAATATTTAATTTCATATACCTACTTCAACACTAAAAAAATCTACCAAAACGTCGAAAAATAATGCGGTACCAAAAAAAAAACAATCTTCTTATTTGTATTTCAGGGAAATTCCTTAGAAACTCTTTATTCTTATTTTATTCAAAATTTTGCACAAACATAATATTTCATTTTGAACAACGCGAAATTGATATTACTTATAGTCGGAAATCAAAGTGTTAATTAAAATAAACTGAACTTAGTCTAAGGTACCAATAATAAAATGTACATCAGTGATTCATTAACATAAGGTTAACCAGACGGAGTCATTTGCAGTTTCTAATGTACAGAAATCAGATGTTCTCAATTGTAGACACCCAACACAAACACCACACTCACCGTAATTAGCAAATCCAAGAAAACAGATTTCTATTTTTAAGCACTTTCACTGCAAATCTATTTCTATTTGACACAAGAATTAAACGCACAATATTCTGCCACTCTCGCGTCACTTCGTCTCGCCAACTGCGCGAGAGCCTTCGGCCCGGTGCCGCTAACTGTTGTTGTTTTGGCAGTTAAGCGCTATAAAATACACAAAGCGCTACAATGTTCAACGTACTAACTAGGAAGCGGAAATCTCATAAACCGCTCAAGATATTTTAGCTCTTTTCCTGAGCACGAAACAAATTGTCCAAAACTTTCAATTTACAGTCTAACCAATACGAAATATTTTTTGAATTTCGACCAACGCATTGAGCCCTCAATACCTAAACTGGAAGACATATCTCTTACAGTTGAAATATTGAGCTAGAGATCTTTAGACGGAACTCGCAATCTTTGGCGAGTTCCGTTAGGAACTCGTACTCCATGTGTTAGAATTTCTTGTTTGGTAAAAAAAATGTCAAATTTAAAATAAAATTCTTACTATTCATAAATAATTAGATACGTACATAAACTTTTTTAAGTTTTTTTTTAATTCATTTACGTTGTGTACTATACAACTGTGAGTACCGATGTGAATAATTTTTTACTTCGTTAATTACTTTTTGACTTGACTCCACACTTACATCACACACGTAGCGTGTATGTGTCAAACGTATGATAATGTGTGCAATGTTTTATTTTTCTAATGTATATATTCAATTTTCTAAAAACACAACGTTGTTCGGGATTGAATTTGTGCCCGGTTGGCGATAGCCTTCCCACCTATCACATTGTGAGATTTAGTGTCTTCGGTTAGTCGTGGGTGCCATGATCGTGAATCTGTCTATTCCCCCGGGGATCAGGTCAAGGAGATACATAATATGTTTTATTTTTAAGAAGTGTAATTTTCTCATTATAATATAAAAAAATAGCTTAAGACATTGTAACGTAGGGGGGATGGCTTAGCTACCACCCACCACTATGTTAACAGAAAGTAAACAAACAAACAGTCAAACTTGCTTGAGTTTGGCTGTTGGTAGGGAAAGCCAGTAAATGAACAAACAAACAGTCAAACTTACTTAAGTTAGTAGGAAAATATACAGATATTTACAAGTTACGTTAGTAAGTTATACTTGGAGTATATATTTACAATATATACTCCAAGAGGCAATATAAATATTATGTTATGTAGGCTTATTTAGCTACATTAGATGTCATAATCCGCACCATTGTTAAGAACCGAAGTTAAAATTATTAATGAAGGCTTATTTTTTTACATTTGGTGTCCTAGCCCGCACCATTGTTTTAAAGTAAAATAAGAAGATTAAGAGTAGAAGAAATGTTAACTTCCTCTACCACAACAAGAAGTCATTAGTACGGTAGAGTCATTCAGTCCCCCTTAATAACATCCCTTGTCCATTTTAGCTTTGTGCTATTCTCGAATTTCATCTGACTTCTCTTCTAAAATCCGTTGTAATTATCGCAAAAGGAGTATACCTACATCTTTATATTCGCAAGAAATCAGTTTTTGTTTTTTTTTTAATTTGTGCCGATCCTTGCAGACCTGCCTGGCTTCTTTCACGTCCATTACCCTTTTCATACAAACACGCCGGTTTCAGAGACTCTGGACACCACAATCAAATTGTCAACATAGGTCTCCCGAGTACCTACTTCCTTCCACATCCGCACCTTAGAATCTTAGCGATTATCTTAGAAAATTAATAGAAGAAGGCGTTACTTTGCGGAAATCCATACTTAAATATAAATAAAATTATTTAATTTGCAATTTTCCACCAAAAATTGTATACGTATTATGGCGTAACAAAACATACAAAATAGGGCGCTAAGAATGAATTGGACTTACCGGAAGCTAAAACTCCCAAATACATCCAGCTCCACACAATACACACCACTAAACTGTTTATTTAGCACCAACAACACACATACTACTAAAAACCCAACGTACGTTTCGCATCGTAACCGTACCCACCACGCGTACTCACTAAAGCACACTCGCACGCGAACTCGCGAAACCCTATAAATAGAGCGAGTTGCATGCGCGCGCGCCAGTATCTGCTCCACCGTCGTGGAGTGCAGTCGAATTCTTCTGATGATGCTTCGGTTACAAAGCGAATCGTACGTTGAGTTTTTAGTAGTATGTGTATTGTTGGCGCTTAAAACAGTTTAGTGGTGTGTATTATGTGGAGTTGGATGTATTTGGGAGTTTTAGCTTCCGGTAAGTCCTATTTTGTCTATTTTGTTACGCCATAATACGTATACAAGTTTTGGCGGAAAATTGCATATTTAATAATTTTATTTAGAATCCTCGATTAAATAAATCCTATGTAAATATAATCCAGGATTTAGAGATTCGATTCCTTTAAAAAAAATTACTTATTTCATAAAAGCAATCAAACGCGCTTTGGCACACTATAAATGCTAAATCTTGCGCCATAAGCGCTTAGTTGGTAGCACCACTTCTCTCCACCAAGTTTTCCTTGTTTAGTCATTGTAAACTCCGTAATATTACAACAGTGAAGTTTATTTTATACCAAACTATACTTAATGCCTCTTTCTCTAATTAATTGAATCTAATTTGCCGTGCAATTGTCATACGTGAATTGGATGTTATGCTATTTTTTTGCACTAGTCTCGTATTGCAACAGTTTTTCATGTTATAACGAAATAAACAGTATAGGCGGCGACAACTCGTCATTTATTGGCAAACATGTTTTTTACCCACTGAGAGTTTTTTCGTAAATTAATCGGCTGAATTACTTGGCAAACGGAACATGACAATTGCAAACATATATATGTTTTGACAGCAAAAAAAGGTATGGTTTCATATTTTGTCCAATGTGTAGGAACTGTTGTTGTTACTGTGCGAAGGAACGTTGACGTTGGTTTCCAAAAATATCTTTGGACCCTTTCTTTCGGTTAAAATAACGAACACAATAACGGGTATACAGGAAATTAACTCAATCAAATTCTATTTTCCAAACCTTATTTCAGACGATAACTGGAAGTGGAAGGTGTTTTCGATAATATTACTCTGCAAGCTTTCGACATACACACATAGGTGTAATTATATCACACTAGAAATTGTCTGCGACTGCGTTATTTAGCTCTTCTGTAGTAGATATCTCGTTTAGATATCGGGATGATAAGTCGCTGATGGTGGTAGTGGTGGTGATACTATAGTCACAAATACCGTTCGAAAATATTTTTTTAGTCAAAGTAGTCAGAAACATGTGCAAAAAAAGAGTTTTACTGTTTTGACATTTTTTAGAAAAAAAATTAATTTATTCCTGTGTAATTAAATTTCTTTGATAAACTTATAGTAGTGACATAATAAATCGTGGTTTATTGATGAATATTGTTACAACCCACAAACATATTTTCGAACGCAAACCTAGTCCATACATTTTTCAATGTCTTATCTTAACCACATAAACAAAGTTCTTAGGAGTGAAATGTTAAATTGATTTCGACATAAGTAATCGGGATTTTGAAACTAAAAAATGTATTGATTTTTTTTATGTATTTTAAATTTAATTCGTTATTAATTATATCGATGCGTCATGCGAAAAACTGAAAAAAATGTTTTTTTCATTTAATTATAAGCAATCAAAAGTTGTTAAAATTTCAATAAAACTCACGTGACTATGGACGCGACACGATTGGTCACCTCTTATTGTGAAGTCATAATGTTATAGTTGTTCAAGAATAGTATAGCGTTTACGGCAATCAAACATTTTTTGTTGTTGTTTTGTTGATTGACCAAGGATTTTATAAAGGCAAAGTCTGATAATATTCCTGATGTTGATATATTTATGAAAGCAATTTTTTGAAAATTTATATTCGTTTCGAATCTGCTGAAGTTTGAGGTGCCAAAGGACCAAGGTAAGTCTGTTAAAAATAATGTAAATAGAAATATTTAAATATTTATTTTACATTATGTTCACTATAAATATTTATTTCATAAATTGTGAGATTCAAGAGTTACGCCGACAAAGCTATAGGTTATGTTAAACTTTGTCGTAAAAATAATATGTGTATCCTGAAAGGATGGGTTTGTCCAGAACATCGAGTTCGAAGCAAAGTTTACTCAGTTATTTTAATTATTAATGAAAAGTCAAGAAAAATTCAAGATGTTCAATGCCATGACTGTGCAGCTTTAACAGGTAATTTATACTCCTATTCAATTGTATTTTTTTTTTTGATAAGTAATAATCACCTTTTCTATTGTGTGAACACGTTGTTGTAACAAACAGTAAGCACAAACAGAACAAAAAACATAGCATATACTTACTTTCAGCACTCTGCGGCATTACTATTACGCTTGGCACCGGCTTCAAACAGACAGATAGGTAGCATATACATATAATATTAAGCTCTATACAGCTTGACAGGTAACAGGTTAAGGCCATTATTGTTATCGTGGATAAAAATTATTATTTTGTAATAAATTGATTGTAGTATACTTGTATAATGTAAAATGTGCGTATATATAGGTAATTAATATAAGTAAGGTTTAAGTGTAGGTTAAGTATTAATACCTAATGATTAATATGTACGTACCTATATCACTTTTGTGTATAGTCTAAGCGCAGTTTATTTTTCGATTTTTAGTAAAGTTTTCTTTCATTGAGCTTATTTTTTCTATTAATGTACTTACTTTCAGCACTCTGCGGCATTACTATTACGCTTGGCACCGGCTTCAAACAGACAGATAGGTAGCATATACATATAATATTAAGCTCTATACAGCTTGACAGGTAACAGGTTAAGGCCATTATTGTTATCGTGGATAAAAATTATTATTTTGTAATAAATTGATTGTAGTATACTTGTATAATATAAAATACGCGTATATATAGGTAATTAATATAAGTAAGGTTTAAGTGTAGATTAAGTATTAATACCTAATGATTAATATGTACGTACCAATATCACTTTTGTGTATAGTCTAAGCGCAGTTTATTTTTCGATTTTTAGTAAAGTTTTCTTTCATTGAGCTTATTTTTTTATTAATGTTGAGTTTTTTAGTTTACTGTTTGAAGGTGTTTTTTTTTCGTTAAAAATTATTTTATTGTTTTACCTCCCATTGTTGTATAATAAATATAATTTTCCGTATCATCTTTTAACTAGAAAAAAAAATAAACCATAATAAATATTTGAATATCATTATAACGACAGAAAAATCATTATAATATGAAATTCATTTATTTTAAATTCAATACATAACCTATCAATACGTATTATAAAACAAAGTCCCCCGCCGCGTCTGTCTGTCTGTCTGTTCGCGATTGACTCGGAAAGTACTGAACGGATTTTCATTCGGTTTTCAACAATAGATAGAACAATTCTTGAGCAAGGTTTTAGTGTATAGTGAGTTTATGTTTTGTACAAACCAACGATATTAGTTCAATATGTCGGCAAAAAAATAAGCCGATCGGGAGCTTTCCTCGAAAACGCTGCCAAAACCTTTTGAGTTTTAACAAAACAATGTATGGTGGGATTTTTCCTCTTCGATAGATCTCAAAAAAAGTAAGCGGTGGTATATGTCTATCTTTAAAGAATAGCCTACAATAACCGTTTTTTGCGATTAGTTAAAACAGTAAAATGAAGGGTTGCTTTAAAACATATTTTTAATAATACAGTATTAGCCCTTAATCAAATAAATCTGTTAGATACGCTATGCGTGTAATTTAGATCAAAATTGCCTATTACACTATCAGAAAAAAAAATTAACAACTAATGAGTTATCAAAAAGTTAAAATCTCCATGCGCAAAATTAAATATCGTTGAAGCGTAGCAAAGTCATGCGCGCTTACTGCATCCATCCATACTGACATGATCCTTACATCCAGACATACTCACAAACTTTCGCATTCATAATATTGGTAGGATTTTTATTCTTGAATAACCGAAGCGAAGCGAGGGCGGACAGCTAGTAATTTTTTAAAATTATTTAAATTTTCAATTTAATCAAAATTATTAGATAAAAATTAATGAATTAATTACTTAAACATCTTCAATTATCAATTAAAAATTGACTGCTGTGATTTTAAGGGTTTTGAAAACGAGTCTAGTTAAAAAAGTATATTGACTGAACTCATCTACTTATTCAATTTGTATATATTTCGATATACTTAGATAAATAACAAGTAATAAGAATAGTGTTCTGAAATACTTACATCGAAATGATCCTTACAGCAAAAAAAAATCGATTTTGTTTTTGGATTATTACGGTGCACTGCTTGAAATCATTTCTGTTGACATTTTTTATCTTGGGGAACATTTAAAAACATTTTAACAGGAGTTGTTTTTGTAATATTCGTACATAATGGTACAAAACAAGAACGATAACTTTTGAGATTCGACATTTTCAATAGAAATTTGTGTTTTATAACAATGTCAACAGATTTAAATAAATCAAAAAACTGTACGTATTGTCTTTTTATCAACTGTTATGAATGAAAACTAACATTATGACGTCAAATACACTCAGGTTTGTTCGGGAACTGTTGACGTGTCTTCGGTACTGGATTCAAAAACTTATTTTTATTTTGATATAACTTTTGAATTATTGCAAAAAAAATTAAAAGTGTTTTGTTATAAAACTTATATAACATAACCTTTCTATTTATCGCAAAAAATAAATAAATTCAAAAACCCCATTCAAAGGCAATTTATTACAATCAGCAATTATAAGAAATGCAAACCTTAAAGTGTTTATTACTTCAGAGAAGTTTCGTATTTGTAATTTGTCTAACGCTGTTTGTAGTGAAGGTGGTTTATATACAGAGGTGACTCTTTCTAAATAAATAATTAAATAATATTAATTTGTGTAAGCGTTGCCAAGCGCTGGCATTATGGTGACAGGAACAGTTGAGTCGGTTGACCTCTACCCGGACCATATGCAACATAGCACCCATACCTTGATGTTGATTAATACCTAAAAACCTTTAACCACCACTTATGACCTGCCGGGTAGGAAGGTTTTGATTGTATCGATTTAATGAAATAAATGTTCGATACAAATTAAGGTCTACGATTGTTTTTTTTTTTAATACGCTTGATTGTACTTAATATTTTCATGTTTACTAAACCACAAAATGGTATAAAGTATCATCAATTAGTTTTAATGTTTAGTCGATTTTAAATTCAAGTGAGTCTACTGTCATAGCTGCTGTACGCTTTTGGCAATTACAGATTGACAGTTAGATGCGTATATCGTTTCGGTTGTGTTTTGTGCGTTAATTCAGTTTTTTATTTATTTCAACGCAACCTGCGGGCCTATTCAGTATATTTTTAGTGTTGATCACTGAGTGAAAGTGTACATCAAATAGCTGTCAAATGAAGCACTTTAAATTTGCTATCTTCATTTATTTCTGCTGGTTACAGGAGATAGCAAATATAAACAGTGATAATCACTAAAAAGATACTGCATAACCCCCCTGGACTGTCTATCGATTAATTAATATTTCTAAGCGTGACTACCGCTTATTCTTAGGACTCCAATAGTTATAGTTATAGTTTATTTCTCTTCAAAGTAAGTATATAAATATACATGCAAAAGCAAAATATACAATTTTCCTTCTGCGTGACATTGTGCTAATTTTTATCTAAACTTACTTTATTTGTTATTTGTTTATGCCATGTGTTAGATTTAATGTTAATTTAACATATTTAAAAGTAATTAACACTTTAACATATTAAATTAGGGATCCCCCGGGGTGCAAGCCAGCACCTTGGGGGAGCTAATTGTTACCTCAACGCCGGTAGAAAACCTCTATTAAAAATTACCCCAAGCCAACGTGGAAACGTGCTGAGGGTTGCATAGCACAGGGTTCTGTCAATGTCGAGAATGGTTTAAACTTTGGGTACTTGGACAAGCACCATCGTAGTTGCGTGGCCATGTCGGAGCGGCCTAACGGAGTGCTGGTTCGCTTAGGTCGTCCGCTACTTGTGGGAACCCAAATGTGTGAACCTAAAACAAAAAGGGGTGAGATAGCTCAACCGATGAAGACAGTAGTGTAGGTCTTTCTAAAACCACAGGACTGTTAGTAAAGGCCCTTCTCAGGGCCGGAAGCTTGACGTAAAAGTCCTTCTCAGGGCCGTATGCTTGAAGAAGAGCAAACAGAACAGTGGACGATTCTGGATGCTTATCTGTTTGAATACGTAGAAATTAATTGCTAATGAGAATTTTCCAACGTGCCTATACTTTGGTGTTGGAAAGTTGTAGAATTCAGGTGGTTTATATTAAACATTTTACAAACCTGTTCAAATACTAAAGACATAAACTCTACAGCAACAGACAGATCTGTTGCTACCTCTTTTGGTATTCCATACTGAAGAATGAAGCAAATAACTAAAGCATGAGCTACCTCTTCTGCCTTTTTAGAAATTAAAAGATGTGTCACGACATATTTGGTTACCTCGCATTGTTATATAAAAATAAACGAATAGTTACTATGATCTCTATCTAATGGTCCTACTAGGACTCAGAGGATACTTTGACGACTGCATCTATTAACAGACACTGAATAAATTTAAAAGATAATGCCGATACTATTTACGATAAGATTTATTTATAGATTGTCATTTTCCCAAAAAACTGAAATACAGAACCAAATGGACGACATTTTATCACAAAAAATAATAGAGCCGTGTCAAAGTGAATGGTCTAGTCATGTACTTTTAACTGCATTTTAACGTACATGATAAATTCCCATTGCCAAATATTACCAACGTTCTTGATTCCCTCTCCGAGTGTAAGTACTTTTCACATTTAGATTTACACCAAGATTTAATAATATTAACCTTTGGGGGTCATTGGCCAGAAGCGTGCACGTCGCGATCCCTGCCAGTCAGTCCATTGGACTGCAATTCTGGCCCGAAAAAGTACCGCAGAGCGGGTTAGGGCGTTCCCTGGAGGCGACGCGTACCGATCCGCCCTCGTCGGTACGAAAAGAGGCAGATGCGGCGATGAGGGCCGCCACCCATCACGCCAGTCCCGTACAGGCGAATCGAGGAGTGGAGAGTGTCAAATAGGCACGTGGAATGTGAGAGACGGAATGGAAGCGAAGATGAATGAATTGAATGATGTAATGGATGAGAGATGCCTGGA
>NJDC01003407.1:0-11313 GCA_002245475.1 Calephelis virginiensis
AGTAACTTTGTAATAGGAGGCAATGGAATTGATTGTTTTGTTTCCCGAGTTCGAACTCTATTCGTGATATTGTCGCGGAGGTGGGAGGTGGGAACTTTGGGTAGGGTTGTCACATGCGAAAGACGTGACAATTCATATTGTTTCCCGAGCTCTTCCTTTATTCGTGTTCTGGTTGCAGTTTTTTTTTATAAAATATTATTTTACCAATTTTTTTTTGAAGTTTACACGGTAATGTGATCATATTTATATGTTTTTTTTTTAAATTTATCGTTCTCTTATTCTAAAAGTTATAGCAGGGGGATATACATACATTTTTCCACTTTGGAAGCGTCTCTTGTGTCAAATAAATAGTTTGGAAAAAAAGTGTGTGTGTACTTATGTACACGCGTTAGAAGTTATAATTCTTCGGCGTAATAAGATAAAAATCTTTTTAAAAACTAAAATGTTATCTTTAGCTAACTTCATCATGTAGGTTTTTCGTGACGGTGTGCGCGCGCATCGTAAACATTTACCCTCATCATTTTTTCCTAACGCGCCAAAAGAAGTATAACTTTAAAAATGATATTAGAAACTTCGTTCTCATCTTTGCAGACCAATCCATACCTACCCCATACTTACGGGTTTCATTATCAAAAAACAAGTTTTAAAATTTACTATTTTTCTACTTTCATGTAAAAATCCTATGCGGTTCACGGAAAACATCTACACATACATAGTTTCAGCAGCGTAGCACTTATAGTTTCCGAAAAAAGTGGCTGTGACATACGGACGGACAGGTAGACATGATAAATCTCTAAGGGTTCCGCTTTTCGGCCTTTGTCTACGGAACTCTAAAAACATAAAAAATATATAAAAAAGATGTTCGGTAAGTCTTATCAAATAAAAAAATAGAAACAATATCGATATGAAAACCCTTTTTGAGTGAAACTTAGCCAAGTTTTCCTGCCCATCAAAATGACACTTAACTTCGCACGTGGGCGGTGTCGGACCTCTATCAATATTTTCACATATTTTTCAGAACAAAAACTGCCTTTTGGTATAATACAAGAATTTCCGAACCTACATCGTCCTAAGCTTACACAAAGCTTATAATGTATTGAGAAATTGATTGTATGGAATATGTACATGTATATTAAATTGTTTCCATACTCGGCTCTTGGTAAATATCCATAATGTATTTTTTATATATGACAACACTTGCACTGTTTCACTATATATATTTTTTAAATGACAAAATAATGATATAAGCAACCTAGTTTCGCTTTTCAGCATATTCAGGACTACGGTTACTTATTGTGAACAAACAAAAATGAAGGTTTTGTGGTTAACCAAACTGAAGTGAAAGAGTAGAATTCTTTTCATATATAAAAAACAAAAAATGTTTTGCCTAAATACCTGGACAGAATAATTCAAATGATTTAAAAAAAACCTATTTCATTATTTCGACTTTTTTAAGACAATCTACATCAATATGTTCCCAATAAAAAAACGTATAATATTATGGTAATGTAATTTTATATTTTCTCTTAATAAAAACATTCGTTTCCATTATAGGAAAGCAAAAAAATCAACTTTTTTATTAGAGAGATCAGCTAAAAAGCACACGGGTTTCCTTTTCCTTTTCCTTTCTTTAGGTTTTGGCCTTCACATTAGTATTTAGCCATTGGTCAAGTAGAAATTTGCATCAATTTCAATTAATTTTAATTAGTCATCAGTCATAAGCCGTCAGGAATTCATGTCAGGCTCTTGGGTAAAGCGGTGGCCTATTTACTCAAGCTCATGTAATGAGATTTGGTGGCAACGAGGAAATACACGATACGCTAATTTTTTCATGATTATTTCATTTGTGCACTTTCACTGAACAAAATTGTACAAAATGCCGCCAAAATTGACTATTTTCACTCAATATCAACACGAAATTCAATAATTATGAAAGAACTTCGACCATCATTTCTCTCGATGGCGCCAAAACCTCGGGTTTCTTGATGGTAAGAGACAACCATGGCCTATAGACACCGTAGAAGTTACAAGTGACTGTGTTGGACCAATTGTAAAAGTTTTCCGGCCAACCTAACCTTCGGACTAGAATATGGCAGGGTCATTATGATGGCAGGACTAGGTAAAGTGGTAGATCCTTACTCAGGCAAGTTGCTACATTACACTCTACCAGTGGCCTTGTTGGTAATAAACTGTTTGTTTGTTTCGAAACCAGTGATCGCCTCTTACGAGCTGCCTTTTTTTTTGAATGACTTTTTTGTTGCTAATCTTACGATTTTTAACAACTTCACCGAACTTTGTGGGCCGAGCAGAGTGCTCAGCCCGAGACATCATTATTTCGATGGATTGGGCTGTTACCTACAACGCCAGCACCAAGGGCTGTCTCCCGGAAGACCGTACCTCGACTTGGTCCTGCGTTCTGGTTACTGGGTGGACTTGGAGGAGGAGTATTTGTGGCTCGTCGCTCGGCATTAGGCGCCGGGCGCAAGAGAGGTCTTCGTCGCCGAGACCGGCGGCGACGGTGTAGTGTTATGTTAAGGTGATGTGAGATTGTCGTGTTCCGGTTTGGAGTTGGGAGAATAGCGTTTGCCGCGGTTATTGGGTCCGGGGGATCCGATAACACGTGGCGAGGTCTTCTATGATCGGGGGGAGCGTACGAGCTGCCTGGCAGAGAGGTCTGTGTGGCAATTGATCTTTTGTACTCAGCGGACCCGGACCAACATGGGAATGAACCAGGAACTGCTCTCCTAATTGTAGAAGATAACCTTCGCATATAAATACCATTGATTTTACTGGTGCTTCACTATTTTCCTGGCATCTCAAATCTACAAAGAAACAACTAAATTAACCTTGAGCAATAAACATGACAATGGCGAGAACTCATGTAATGGCGACAGAAATAGGTAAATAGGTATTTATGCTGCTATTCTACTACTAAACCAACTAGATAGATACGATACAGGAATCAAAACCGGGCCTCGTCAATGTTCGTTTCCGTAAGTAACGTAATCGGACTCTTACCGCCTTATTATTAAACACGGAGTAAATTACTCCAAGGTTCAACCTGGTATCATAGTCCTTATTACAATGTTATACAGACTATGATATCAACTTTTTTTATGATATTGGAAGACAAACAAGCAGTCGGATTTCCTGATGGTAAGAAATTTATGCCGCCGAGAGACACCAAAGGTGGTAATGGTGCGTTGCCAACCTGAGGCCGGGATGTTAGGCCTCGAGCAAAAGTAAGTTTACCGGCTACCTTACCCTCCAAACCGGAACACGTCATGACGTTACGGCGGCAGGAATAGGTAAGGCGGTGGTAGAAATCCGAGTGAGTCGCTGCGAAACCTAGTTAGATGTCACGGTGTTAGTGACGGTAAGCCTATGCTCGCCTTTTACGAGCTGCCTAACTGCCTGGCAGAAAGGCAGATAGTCTATTCTGCAAAGGAGCCGGGACCAACACGGGAAGACAAGTTAATTATACTTAATAACAACTATATATATAGACAAGACAACTTAATTTTACGCCTACGCTAGTCCATTTTTACCAATAAGAATAACAAAAGAAACTCAGTATTGTCATTGGTAGGAAGACAGCCTGTAAAAGTTTGGAGAAATTAAGTATTGTGTAAATAGCCGTATACTACAATATTACACAACAAAAAAAATAGAAAATGTGTAGTTTCAATTTTTCTATAAAAATAACACAGCCCGGGATTGGGCATGTGCCCGGTTGGCGATAGGCTTGCCACCTATCACATTGTGGGACTTAGTGTCTTCGGCTAGTCGTGGATGCCCTGGCTGTGCTCCTCATCGAAGATGAAATGAGGAGGCGCGAAGATAAATTTACACCGATATACCTACTACCTTTGTTGACAATGGTGGTGATTCTGCTGTTCACAAACTAAACTTATTTTAGATGCAAGCTATCTTTCTCAAATGAAACAAAAACAAAAGAGATGGAACAGTTTAGACGTGTCAGATTAGTGCGGACATGTCAAATCGTGATGTTTTTAATCAACGTTTTCCGAGTAATAGATTAAACGTCTGTAGAAATGACGTGTACGGTCTAATTTGACAGCACTAAAAGTGTCCTGTCTCCTTCTGTTACTTTAGTTGAAAGAAGACAGGGATAACTTAAAATTAGTTTAGTGAGTGCGCAACTAAATTACCACCAATGTCCTATCGACTCGATAATTTGATTCGTTCGATTTATTAAATATTGCATAAAACTCCAGAATTTTTTTATCGAGCCTATGCAAACAATTATTCCGATAACGCTTTTCAAATCAATTTTAGTCAAGTGTTGAACAATATTATTTTTCCATTGACCTTTGTCTTGTATTTTAGGATATTTTATTTTACATGTTGTACCATAACAGAGAGATCATCGCTTTCAGATTCGTTCATAGTGAACTTTAGTAGAGTACTTTTTTATGATATTGAAAGGCACACAAGCAGACGAATTTCCTGATTGTAAGAAATTCACGCCGCCTAGAAACCAAAGATGGTAATGGTGGTTTGCCAACCTGAGGGCAAGATGTTAAGTCTCGAGTAAAAGTAAGTGTACCGGCTACCTGATCCTTCGAACCGGAACACATCAACGGCAAGTGCTGACGTTATCGAATCGATAATCCGGGCGAGTCACTTCAAAACTCTAACACCTAATTAGATGTCACGCTATTAGTGACGGTAAGCCTATGCTCACCTTTTACGAGCTGCCTGGCAGAAAAGCATTGCAAAAATATTGTGCAAAAGAGCCTGGATCAACACAGAATAAATCTCTATGAATGTTCCTACTCCTCTTCAAGGATCACTACTTGACTGTTAACACCAATACTTAAAACTCAGGGCCCCAGGGTAAATGACTTTAGATTTGACGAGTAATTTACATAAAGTACAATACATGTGGTAGGGGTAAATCAAGAAACTTTAATTAAAATTATTACAGCTACTTTATGTTTTCTATGTAAGTGGCTGATAGTTTTCTTTTCTCTATTACACTTTTTAGTACCCTTTCATTTAAAATCGCCTCCAGATGCCTTCCAACATTCTCCAATAACACCTTTTAAACACAATCGATATTGTGCAGTTTTAATTTCGTACCGCCTCGTTGGTCGAGTGGCTAGCGTACACGCCTAAGTACACCGACCAACCGCGAGGCTCAGGTTCCATTCCCGACTGGGGCAGGCATTTGTGTGATGGAACATTTAGATGTCTGCATTACCGGATCTGAGTGTTTATTTAAATTGATTCTTATATCTATTTAAGTTTTTCTATGTATTGGTATCGTTTACTAACACCCACAATTTCTATAAATTTTAAAGAAAGAAAAAATTTCGCCCAGGCAGGATTTGAACCTGTATATAGAACCTGTATTTATAGAAATTTATCCCAAGCACAGGGCAAGTGCTAAAATAAAAATACCCACAATTTGTTACTTTGAGGTTAGGTAAAATAAAAAACAACGGGTTGCACTCCGGGAGTGGCGGCAAAAGTGAAAACTTGAATATTAACATTGTTAATTTTTGATATTTTGAAATGGTTAGGGAATAATTTTGTACGAATTGCTTTCATTATTAGGAAAAAAGTACTATAATTTATGTGATGGAATACATTATTCATTTATTGCGCTATCGTACAACATGACAACACGAACATTCGCAAAGGCGCCCTGCGCCGTCTAAACGGAACAGCAGGCGCAGGCATACATTTTTGCCGCGCCGTACAAAGAGAGGGGGATACTTCCCCTCCTACATCGCGCCGGCTGTTTACTTTCCATCCGTCTTACGAATTTTCGATTAGGTCACGTGTCCTGACTCGAATTTAGAAGTTTTTAACCATTCAAAAAAAGTACGCAACGCCGCTAAAGAAGTTTTCACTTAAAAAAACATATAACTTGGACATAAAACATATAACTATTATAGTAAAGAGTGCCACAAAATTTGGAAACTTTATTTTAATGAAAGGTCTCTGACTATGGGCATAATATGGTGTAGACGCATACAAAGTGAGCTTCCTCATGTCCCGTGGTCTACTTATTGTAATTTATAGAGGCATCAATTAAAAAAATCTTTAAGATTTCGATCTGGACACGTTCCTCTTAACAATTTTTCATTTTTAATGAATATAAAGGAAACTGACATTTGCAACAAAGTTGAATACGTGCATCACCTGTTGATGGAATGTGTGCAGACCGAGGTCAAAAGGGCGGACATGTTAAAAATACAAAATTAATATTTGTAACTTAGACATATTTCAAAGCATTTTAGCTGATCCCATTTCGGATGCAGCTAAAATGCTTTATGATCTTACTAGCTGCTACCTGCGGCTTCGCTCGCGTTTTCACAGAAACCCGATATGCGATCGGGATTAAAAATAGCCTATATGTTAATCCAGGTCACAATCTATCTGTCTTCCAAATTTCAGACAAATCCGTTCAGCCATTCGAGCGTGAAAGAGTAACAAACATCCATACATCCATACTTACAAACTTTCGCATTTATAATATTAATAGGATTTAAGGTAAATTTGTATTCACTAAGGTGTTCCTTGCCATATATAAGCGATAGAGTTGACACTGCCAAACTGTGTGCAAAAACTCTTAAATAAAGAGAGAGAAAAAAAGTATAATTTGACGAGCACAACACCCACGTGTGTCATCATTACCCGGGTAAACTGGAAAATACTGTCACTAATTTTGTACATACATGTTTTAGAGCTGAAATAATAATTTTGTTTCGCTGATAAATTGCTAAAAGATAATAACGCACGAAATAAGACAAAACATGGATTTGTAATTGAATAATGCAGTAATCTTATTATGTGACAATATTATCTGGCTACGTTTTATATAAACACGTGTCCGGTTGTGAGCTCTAAGCTAATTACAACACTGTACAGCGCTTCCCAAAGTTTGTCAGTGCACCCTTAATATTTTCAATGTAAATACCTGTTAGGTATATAAATACGAAAGTTTAAATGTATGCATGTTTCGTTTTCATGTTTTGGAATTTAGTACAGCAATAGACTTTTAACCTTTTATTAATAAATGTGGTGTAGGGTAGGTGTAAGATTAAGTTGATATTATAGTTTGTATTACATTGTAATAAATACTATAATACCAGGTTAAGCCTTGGAGTACTTTACTCCGTGTTTATTAATAAGGCAGTAAGGGTATACGCTACTTATTCCTTAGTGGCTTTCTGAGGAAATACTATAAAACTTGCTGTTGTCTAATTATACTAAGTAAGGAAGTATTTTCACTCCCATATCCCCGAAGTAGTTGGCAAATGCACAACCAGGGCACCCACGACTAGCCGAAGACACTAAGTCCCACAATGTGATAAATGGCAAGCCTATCGCCAATCGGGCACGTATCGAATCCCGAGCAACGTTTTTTTATTAGAAAATTGGAAAAACCTAATTTTCTTTCTGTTGCCCGACCCGGGATTCAAACCTGGGACCTCATGCAGTCAAGTCCAACACCTGAACCTGCCACAGAGGCAATTGATGCGTATGCTGCGTATGACTGAGGCGTATGACTTGACATACTTGCTTTATTATTCCACTATTGCAAACAGTATAACCAGAAGATAAAGTGTTATGTACCAGTTCAAGTGGAATATTTCTACTGGTTCACCAATTCAGTCTTACCCAATAAGTAGTCAGTGTTTGCCGTTATCGTATTCTGTGCCGAACGATAGTCATGCAATGTGGTCTTACTGTGGCCGACAATTAGGTAGCGAAGGATGAGTAAGATTTATCGCCTGTGTGGTCTAGCGGTCCAGTTGTGTGACTTGACTTCGTGTGGTCTTGTGTTCGATTACCAGGTCGGGCAACAAAAAGAAAATATGGTTTTCCAATTTCTAATAAAAAAGTTGCTTGGGACTGGATGTCCGGTTTTGTGATAGGCTTGCCACACTGTGGGACTTAGTGTCTTCGGGTAGTCGCGTGATCTGGTTGTACCTCTGCCTACCTCTTCGGGGATATGTGTGTCTGTCTTGTGCACAAACGAGAAAGAAAAGTAATAAATGTGTGGTATAGACAACATTTGTTTCTTACTATATGCAGAAACGCCTATTTATTATTTATTATTATTTATACACCTATCCTATTTTATTTGGAAGAAAAAATCATTTGAAACAGCTTCACAACTTTTAGGATACAGTTACAAAACTATATTGACATTGACTATACAAGCGATACTTGTGCGCGTTGCCATTTATTCATAGCTACCACCGAATCGGAATTGCGGCTACACTCAAAAAAGATTCAGTTAAAGAAGCTCAGGCTGTTTTACCCGTGTTGGTACGGGCTCCTTTCTAGAACAGACATTCTACCTTCCTGCCAGGCAGCTCGTTAAAGGCGAGCATAGGCTTACCGTCACTAACATCATGATATCTGAATAGGTGGAAGAGTTTCGCATCGACTCACCCGGATTGGTGGTAGTACCAAGCCTTACCTATTTCTGTCGCCATAACGTCATGACGTGTTCCGGTTTGGACCGTAAGGTAGCCGGTAAACTTATTTTGCTCACGGCCTAACATCCCGGCCTCAGGTTGGCAACGCACCATTACCACCTTTGGTGTCTCTAGGCGGAGTGTATTTCTTACCATCAGGAAATCCGTCTGCTTATTTGCCTTCCAATATAAAAAAAGGCTTTTATGAAATAGTAGTTTTAATTATTTACTAGGTGGTAGAGTTTGGTACCACCGCCTTACCTATTCCTGCCGCCATTACGTCAACACTTGCTGTTGACGTGTTCCGGTTGGAGGGCAAAGTAGCCGGTAAACATACTTTTGCTCGAGGCCTAACATCCCGGCCTCAGGTTGGCAACGCATCATTACCACCTTTGATGTCTCTAGGCGGCGTGAATTTATTACCATCAGGAAATCCGTCTGCTTGTTTGCCTTCCAATATAAAAAAAAAGCTTTTATGATATAGTAATTTTAATTACTTACTAGCTGGTAGAGTTTCGCGACGACTCACCCGGATCGGTACCACCGCCTTACCTATTCCTGCCGCCATAACGTCAACACTTGCTGTTGATGTGTTCCGGTTGGAGGGCAAGGTAGCCGGTAAACATACTTTTGCTCGAGGCCTAACATCCCGGCCTCAGGTTGGCAACGCATCATTACCACCTTTGATGTCTCTAGGCGTCGTGCATTTCTTACCATCAGGAAATCCGTCTGCTTGTTTAGCTTTCAATATTATAAAAAAAAATGTAATACTTAAACGGGTCTGGAAGGGATTATAGTAAAAGTTTGAGTACCACTGAACAATGTCAGTAGGTAAGCCAAGCAACCCTCGCCTTGGCCAGCGAGATTGTACTCAACATATTGGATTATTGAACCGTTTAATGGTCAATGGCAAAACCTAGCATTTTCTACAAAGGTCGAGCTAATCTACATCGGCATGATGAAAACCCAGCTAATGAGATTGGATTAATAAATATTACTAGCTTTGTCATTGGATCTAGATTTGACACAAAGTACAAAGTACCTACTTTGAAGTTCAATGTACGGAAATAGTTAAGTAATAATTTTATAATTTGACTGCCTTGTTGCTCATGGGGTTAGCATACATGGATAACTGCATTTCCGGGATTGAGTTTTTTATCTGGTATAAATTTAATAATTTTTAAAAGTAAATTTATTCTGGTATGTATTTAAGTATTCTATAAATTAATATATTTGACTAACACACATAATACCCATACACATATAATTTGCTTATTTTGGGCTCAGATTCAATTTGCGTAACTTGTCAGGAAAAATGATTTATATTATTTATTAAAAAAAAGAAAAAAAAAACATAATATCAGCCTGCAGAATACGACCCTACCGCCTTATCTAGGTACAAGGCTTTGATGCATCATGCAAGGCAGGCTTAAATGCATCTCCTTAGCTATCATGGGTATGTTTCTTCCGTCTTGCTATATTGTACCTATTTGAAATTCTGAAATTTAAAAATCGTTCGAGCTCAAATGAAGTGCAAACTTCAATTCATTTAATTTGAAAAATACACGCATCATTAAATCCATATACACCCATTCAAACATCGAATTAAATTTATATGTGACTATCTCTGAATCAAATTCCATTAATTTTTGGCGCAGTAATCTACTACTAACAAAGATACAAAAAAACATACATAGAAATTATTGAGAGCCTCGTATTTATAAAGATGGTTAAAAAGCTATCAACTGCTCATGGTATAAACAAGGAAAGTGGCATTACAAACCCAGAGAAATGAAAATATAAAAATACTAAATAAACAAAATTTAATTATATTACGTACTCTATTTTTTTAATAAAAGCACGACAAAAGAAGGCTAAAGAAGACAGTGTTGTTATATTCTACAACAATTAATTGGGATACGGGGAAACTTTTAAAATACTAAGTTAAATGCTTCACCTAATCAAAAGATACCTACATGTATTCAATTTGTAAAATAAATCTGTAGGCTTACTTCTACCGTTTTATTAATAAACGAAGATTAATGAACGAAGAAAGTCTATCTTTACTCCAAAGTTGAAGTTGACATTCCACGAATTCACTATTAACAAACATAGAGTAGAGATCGCCTATGTGGTCTAGCGGTTCAGGTGTTGGACTTGACTGCACGAGGTCCCGGGTTCGAATCCCGGGTCGGGCAACAAAAAGAAAATTTGGTTTTTCCAATTTTCTAATAAAAAAAATGTTGCTCGGGATTGGATGTATGCCCGGTTGGTGATAGGCTTGCCACCTATCACATTGTGGGACTAAGTGTTGTAGGCTAGTCGTAGGTGCCCTCTTCGGGGATATGGGTGTGAAGATGCCTTTTTGTAGAGTTTTTTTAGAGGTAGTTCAAGTCCCTACATAGTTATTTGACAGAGTAAGGATCCAATATCTTGACATTTAGTTCATATTTCCGAAAATGGCATCCAAAACGCCTCACAAAAGTTAACTTGAGTTGCTTAATTGTACAATTTAATCTTAAGTTTTGAAAGGTACAAAAACATAGAAGTAATGTATATAACCTAAAACAAAAACATTGGAAGTAGTATACTTTATCAACAAAAAAAATCCTTTGAGGCACTATAAGACCTACTGTCATACTGCCTCCTTCATCATATTTTTTCTGTTCTTCCCACATTAAGAAATTATCTATCTTGGATAAGATAAATAACTAAACAAAAAAAAAAGTCCTTTTATTTATAATTTGTCAAATGCATATTTTACACTTTTCGTTTTTTCCTTGTCTTATACCAGTTTTATTTGTAAAGTCATTTTGTTTAACTCCTTATTTTCCCCATAACAGCTTGTATT
>NJDC01003407.1:29631-47554 GCA_002245475.1 Calephelis virginiensis
AGGCATAGGGCTTGCTTGTTCTTCGTAAAAGGCGAGCGTAAGGTTATTGTCACTAACACCGTGACATCTGACTAAATGGTAGAATTTCGCAGCGACTAGCCCGGTTTGGTGCCACCGCCTTACCTATTCCTGCTGCCATAACGTCAGTGCTTGCCATTGTCATAATCCGGTTCGAAGGATAATTAGCTGGTAAACTTACTTTTGCTCGAAGCTTAACTTTCCGGTCTCAGATTGGCAACGCACCATTACCACCTTTGGTAGCGTTACAAGAATGTTTGTATACGCAACTAATAAATCAGGTAAACCCTCTGCTTGTTTGCCTTCCAATATCATAAAAAAATCATGGAATAAATTAACATCCAAGCAGTAGCTTGTTACAAATATAAGTACTTCTAAAAAGCAACTAAGAAAAGTCAGATGCAACCCAATTACAGTGATTGTAGAAAGTTACACCTTAACATATTCCTGATAATATAAATATAATAAAATTACAAAAATTATATTGCTAAAGAAATATGCACTTCTTGCGTTAGGTTTCATCTATATTTCACAAAGAAACTGGTGCCTTATAACTAGTTTTAAAATTGAGGTACCTACCTACATCATAAATTACAGATACTTTAAAAAATAAGACGATAGTAACCCAATGCCAGAGACCTTGTTTTCTGAAAATACTAGTGATACTAGTTTAGATTTTGCTATAATTTGGTATGTAGATAATTTGCATTCATGAGAAGGACATTGGCATATTATTTTTTGGAAATTCAACCCCTAAAAGGGTTAAAAGAGATGGTAAAGTTTGTATGAGAAAAATATTTTTATTGCATATTTTTGCATGAAACTTTGAATTCATGCTTTTTAGTACAAATGATGAAACACGTATTTCAGGGTTTTTCGAAATTCACCCCCATTTGGGGGTTAATGGGGGGTTGGGTTTGGGGGTGGCTCAGTTTGTATGAGATATTAAATTCTATTGAAATATTTTGCGTGACACTGAAATAATGCTCTGCAATACAAATTATGAGATAGGGTCGTTGTGCCTGATCGCGTCCACTTAGTGGAGTTTGAGGGTTTGAGGTAAAATATAAAAATATTCTGGATCTAGTTTTGAATTAACTAATATTGTAACCCATCCTTAGTATAGTCTATTTTAGGATGAAGCTAAGTTTTAGCCAAACAATCTAGTAATTATTTTTTAATAAATAAAATAACCGAAATAAGGCGATTTCGCCTGTTTGCGTCCACAAAATCCAGATCGCGTCCACACAAGGACCAGTTTGCGTCCACCAACTTATAAAGGGTTTAAGGGGAGATTTTATCAAGAAATTTTAAAGAAACATTGGGTTTCAACTATTACTGTATAAAATACATATGTTCACGTCTAGTCCCTTGCTGGGTTGGCAGAGAATAGCGAGTACCAAGTGCTACTAGCTCCCTCACAATAATTACTTTTTTCGTACAATAAAAAGCTGGTCGTGGAGATTGTGGTGACAAGAGTTGGCCGTGGGTTAAAATTGACCATGGAAAGTCAACTTAGGTCTTCCCAGGTAACTAAGTACATCTATCCACTTTCGCAATATATGTCTGTACTGGCAATCTTTCATCTGCCATTCTCACAACATGAATGAACCAACGGAACATGCCCTTACTCATTATTGTACCAACACTTTTAATCCCACTCTTTCTCGGATCTCACTGCTAAGAATGATGTCAATTAAACTATCTACCCCTGCTAAAAGCACTACCTGGACAAACAAACTCATTTGTTTATTCCAGCACTACTACGTCTACTAAAACTCTTGAATACATTCTGGTTACATCTCTTTCATATGCTATTTTGGTTTCATTTCGTATCCAAATGTAGATACGCCTTTTTCTTTCCAATCAACATTCATTAGTTCATTACTGTTTGCAGCTCAGATGATTTGGAGCCCAAAATTACATCATCGATTGTTTATATCAGACAGGTCACCACCAGGTCATATAATTTTTCTGTTTTTATTCAAAATATCTTAATTCTAGAATGCAGACATTTTAAAATATTTAGTAGATTTTGTTGGATCTGCAGGTATATAGATATAGGTATATAGGTATAGGTTTATAGATTTCACATCAAGCACGTCCATTTCACAAAAATTTTTAGTCTCCTTTCAATTTTTTTCTAACTATTATTACCTATCGTGTTCCCTCTTTCATTCTTGAAATGCTCTTTATCTTTATTATTTTCTAACGAAAACATCATCATTCGGGATAGAACATGTGCCCGGTTGGCAATAGGTTTGCCACCTATCGCATTGTGGGACTAAGTATCTTAGGCTAATCGTGTGTGACCTAGTTGCACCTTTGTCAACTTCTTTGTGAAATACGAGCCTGAATATACTTTCATAATTGTCTTTATGTATTTAAAATTTATCATACAGCTGCTTGTGCATAAGTGCCAAGTGGAAGAAGGCAGAAAAAGTTCAATGCGCTTGTTCCCTTCCGGAGCGGTGGTGGGTACTAGTCCCGATGGGATGATACAATGCACTCTACCGAATACCAGATATCTATAACTGTCTGATTAAATTTTATAAAACAGTTACGTAAGATTTAGTATTTAAATAAACACGTGGACGCAAACTGGTATATAGTATAATCCGTCCATCCAGTTTGCGTCCAGGTAAATTTCGACATCTATATCTTTTTCTATTACCATAATTAAGTGGACGCAAATTGGCTATTTAAATAAGCATAATAATAATGGTAAAAATAAAATAAAACCCCATCCTTATGACACATTTCTTTACATTAAAATAAAGGATCAAGTTAGATATAGAAAGATGAGTTTGCGTCCACCCTGGACGCAAACTGGCTAATTCGTAATATTGGTATACCAGTTCGCGTCCACCTCATTTTAACTCTAAAAAATAAAATAATCAATCAAAATCATCAATATTTTTATTCTTTTAATCATTTTCAAGGCCTAGGAACAAATACAATCTTTAATTAAACTTAAAACATTGAAAAATTAGATATAAAACGCGCGCCGGTTCACTATTTTTTTACTAAAATTATGGGTATTTACACAACTTTTTTATATAGGTAAGATTAATTATTTTTTTTAAACGTGAAAAATTATGCGAACAGTTCTTTTGTCTGTGTATGTATGTTCCTAATATATTGTATAATAGGCAGAAACGACTTTTGATTTCCCTAATTTGTTAGTACACTTATTTTTAAGGGTTTTTTAAACGGTGTCCGCGAAATGGACGCGAACTGGGGCGTGGACGCGAATAGGCTCACATACCCTACATATCTAAACGTTTTTTGAAAATCAACCTGTATGAGGGTTAACGGAGGTGGCACAATTTACGTAGGAAAAACATTTAACGGTAATTTTTACTATAAGTCCATAACAATAAACCACGTACATCAGTTAATCATTAACGATAACACACAAAGGAATTATGATATACATAGTAGCAAAATTGGTTAAAAATCCCTACTAATATTATAAATGTGTAAGTAACTCTGTCTGTCTGCCTGCCTGTCTGTTAGGATTTCACGCCTAAACCAGTGAACCGATTTTGATGAAATTTAGTACAGAAATAGAATACACCCTGAGGAACAACATAGGCTATTTTTTATTGCATAAATAAGGGAGAATGTGTAAAAAGAGGGAGTGAATGTTTATATGGAAATTCGTTATTTTTAAAGCTGTAACAGTGAAACTTTGTACTTAGACACTTTATATTTAGAAACTTTATGATAAACGAAAGAACATAGGCTACATTTCATCGCAAAAAATGGGAGAGAATGGCTAAAAAGAGTCCCCTCTTTTTTGTAACACTCAAAAACTTTTCATATGTAAATTCGTCATTTTTAAAGCTGTAACAGTGAAACTTTGTATTTAGACACTTTATGATTAACGAAAGATACTTTTACAATTTATTTTATTCGTATTTAGAACGATACTTTTTATCACTAAAAATGAGGGAGAATGAGTAAAAAGAGGTGATGAATGTTCGTATGGAAAACTGTCGTTTTTGAAGATATAATTGTGAAACTTTGTATTCAGACACTTTATTAGGAATGAAAGAACATAGGCTACTTTTTATAGCGACAATTGGGGTAAAAGCAGGTGATGAATGTTAGTATGGAAAATCGTCATTTTTGAAAATATGACAGTGAAACTTTGTATTTAGACACTTAATGAGGAACGAAAGAACATAGGCTACTTTTTATAGCGATAATTTAATCAAAAGTATACTTAACGCCCTTATTATAAAATAATATACCTAAACATGGAAACGTGAAAAACTACGTCATCGCTAAATGTGTTTAGTAAAGCTAAATTAATTTTTCAGATTTTTCTCTTAAAAAAATGAACCGAATCTCGCCTTTTATGACTAAGTTGGTATTAAAGCAGGTCGTCTATATTTTTTTGTAAGAGCTCGGAACCTAAGTCTATATATTATCTATACTAATATTAAAAAGCTGAAGAGTTTGTTTGTTTGTTTGCTTGAACTTTCAGTGTTAGAAAGTCCATTTATTGAAGAAGGCTATAGGCTATACATCATCATGCTAAGATCAATAGGAGCGTAGCACCAATGATAAATGTTTTAAAATCAGGGGATTTCTTCCTATCGAGAGCCTTCGCTGCGTTAACGGTGAAAGTTACGTAAAAATCATCTATGAAAGAATTGTTCCCCTTTAAAAGTTCTAAAAAAGTCAGCGACAGCACATTTCTATCTTTTAAGGTTAGCTCACTATAACTTTTTTTTATGCGATTTTTTTATTATTTGCGAAAGTTATTTTATAAACACGATGTTAATCCCTATCCAAAAAAATACGTCATTCATCACAAGTATTTAATTTAAAACAATATTGCATTTCACATCAGTCGATTTGAATGAATATCTTAGGAGATATCCAAGTTTTGAAATAACACTATCAAATAGAATATAATCACTACGTTAACACTATAGTTTAAAGACCGCGCGACACAGACGCGTGGTATGCGCGTGGTTGACTCCTTATGGAACGGTTGTACTCAGTGCACTACTTTCTAAATTTGTTCTTTCCAGAACATCATCGTGTAATACTTTTTAGATGATATTTAAATAAAAATAGATTAAAGTTTGAAGAATGACGTAGGCCGTTTTTCATGTTGAAATTTTAACGGGTAGCGTTGGAGAGTTAAATATTAAATAAATAGACTACGCAGGCGAAGCCGCGGGTAGCATTTAATAAAAATATCGCTATGAAGGTATGGAAAGTGATAATAAATTATAAAGAACTGCCTGCATAATTTATAAGATTCAATAAATTCCTTATCATAGAATTTGTGATTTACAATATTTTTATTGCAAACGATAAACCCGAGTTCTAAAGATGAGTGTTGTCAAACCAATAGCAAATAAGTTTAATAATAGCTAGTTTATAAATTTTAAAGAAAGAAAAAATTTCGCCCTAGACAGGATTTGAACCTGTAACCTTTTGTCTCAAGCCGACGAATGCTCTAACCAATTGAGCTACTGACGATTCAAGTCACGTGGCGAAATTTTTAATTCCTTTCTAACCCGTTAACGCGGGTAGTTATGTCCTACAGATACACAATTCTGAAAATTTATAGAAATTTATACCAAGCACAAAGCAAATGCCAAAATAAAAATAAATAGCTAGTTTATCTTTTCTCTTCTAAGTAGTAAATTATTGTCTGAGAGGTCGCAGTTGTGGAGATAGAGCAGTTTTCTTAATTTGGTCGAATGAAATGTTTAGACCAGTCAATATATTTTGTCAAATATATTTCTGAAGTTGCTCTACGGATCAAATGTAAATATCATTTATTGAATCGTATGTAACAAAAATTGTTTATATATTGCAAGAATCACTGAAGATATTTTACAAAGTTCTTGTTTATATTTGCCACTAGCTTCATTCTTTATGCCAGAGTATATAGAAACAATTTTAATAAAATAAGCTCTATATACTACTACCGTTTCAAGTTCTAGCCAGTCAAGAATAGAAACAGCAAACCAAACCCCCTAGCAACCAGACACAATCTAGGTATCTACCTTTTAATACCACTGTTTCCAAACCTAGCCAGATATGAGAAGTTCGAGTAAAGAGTATTTTTTAATATAAGTTTACAATTATTATACCACAATATAGAATATGTTGGTATTAACAAATATCTTTTGTAACAGCTTGTAACACGCATATTCAACATATAAATTTTATATTCATTTTTCATTACAATATTTCACACTATACGCTTTTCTGCAAAAAAACCTTCACACTGTGATAATAATTCTCTAACAGCAAGTCAAATGCCTTCTTTCGAAATCATTAACAGAGCTAATCTATTTTAAATGTTATATTTAATTTCAAAGAAAAAATATTTAATTTGAAATGTACGCGCTGTCTTTTTGACATTACCCTCGCTACCGGTTCACGGCTGACGAAAAGCATAAACAAATCCTCATCGACCGGCACAGATCAAAGACTGCTATCAAAATAAGATTACTATGAGACAGATTTAGTATAGTATGAAAGATATACTTTCAAACATGCTTCTATATCTTCACGCCAAATCCCTTACGGGGTAGGCAGAGAGTATCGAGTGCCAGACCTCACGATCCTGACAAACCTGTCTGGCTTCCTTCTTAAGACTCTTGACATCACCCTCGGATAACATCCGAGTGATCTCATCGTGGAATGTCAACATGCTTCTATTGATTGAATATTAAGTATTTCTAAATAAATCGTGTCATTTCAGCTTTCGATTGGCAACGCACCATTCCCACGTTTGATGTTTATAGAAAGCGTGTTTTTATAACCAGATAATCTTACTGGTTTTTTTTAATATAGATTGGTTGTTCAAATTTTGAAAACTCTGTGTAATAAAAATGTATTCTTTTTGCAAAAATGTTATGTATCCTCTGTGGCTTGGTGTTGAGCAGGACTTCATGAGATCCCGGGTTCGATTACGGGTTCGGGCAAGAAAAAAATGAGTTTCTTTTTTGTTTTTTTAATAAAAACAACGTTGTCCAACATTTGATATATTCCTGATTGGTGATAGGTTTGCCACCTATAAAAGTATGAGTCTAAGTATCTTCGGGTAGTCTTGTCCACCCATGTGGTCGTAGCCCTACCTATCTCTTCAGAGATACAGCTATCGATATTTTTTTAATTATTTTATGGAACAAAAACATTAAGATAAACTTCAATAATTCTGTACAAATATACTTAACCATTTTTATATATAACATGGTTATGTTTAGAACATAATAATAGGTTTTTTTTTATTTTACTGAGACCTTACATGAGGTACTTGTAATGAGTCTATATAATGCTAAGAACTACCACGGGATCGGAACGTGGCTACATCTTCTGATTATAGAAAACCCAGCAAAAAATATCAGAGGGCTTGTTTTTTTCCTTATTTTATATAAATTAATTAGTATTACATCACAAATTATTATTAATAAGAGATTGGTATGAGGAGCAATTAACCTCAAGCACGCTTATCCGATAGACATTCAGTAATGGTATAGTAACCTTTTATAACACTATGATACATTTTTAAAATTTATTTAATGGAAGGGCTTTCGGAAAGTTTATTATAAAAATGTACAAATTGGCCTATGAAAGAACGGTTTAATCTGTGGAGAAGAGACACTTACACAGCCAGATTGTTTTTAAACCTCGTCTTCACATGTATATCTTATTGATGTAATTTCTTTTAAATTAATGTAAATTCTTCTGAAAATATGTTAAATTTTCAAATATATACTGGAAAGATGCAATGAGAATATTAATTTCTTTAAATTTTTCTCTTAGTTAAGCTCTTGTGCCTAAGATTTAAATCGCTCGTAGGGCCCTATTTTGTGAAACATATATAGTATTTAATCAATATGCTATCTTCTGTATTATACCAGTCAACAGAACAAACAATAAAATAAACTGACCGAAAACCAGGATTTATTAAAACTCTCGGGTTGGTTTGCTTCCTCTTCTATTGGATGAAGTACCCTTAAAACAAATAAAATGTAATTAAATTAAATGTAACCTTTTCGTTTTAGGTGTTTTACTAGTTCTTCTGTTCTGTTCCGCTTACATAATTCCATTTAACTGTCACTCTTAGCTTTGATTGTTTTTTTTTTAAAGTTAATCTTCCTTAAACACTCAAAACGAAACTAATAGGACTCAATCCAACTTATGTTACAGATAAAATAATCACAGATATAATTGATGTTACAGATAAAATTGAAAATCTCTCTTGCTTGAAAATCGTTTCTTTTTTAGTATTTTTTTTTCGTTTTTTTATCGTATCGTTTCTTTTTTAGTAGTAATCGCCTCTGTGGTCTAGAGGTTCATTTATTGGACTTGACTGCCGGTTGGGTTCGAATCCCGGGTCAAGCAACAAAAAGAAAATTATGTTTTTCCAATTTTCTAACAAAAAACGTTGCTCGGGATTGGGTATTATGTGCCCGGTTGGCCATGGCTTGCCACCTATCAAATTGTGGGACTTAGTGTCTACGGCTAGTCGTGGGTGCCCAGGTTGTGCCTCTGCCTACGTTTTCGGGGATATGGTCATGAAGATACTTTTTAGTATATCCGACAGTAGATTTAAGAATTATATAGGCTAGTTATATATAGCTATCGTATGGCATACTCATATGGACAGTCTTTGCTGTTAAGTAGTCTGGTGCAGAACTTGACTATATGAGTTCCCGGATTCAAACCCTTGGTCGAGTAGCAAATAAATGTGGTTTACCAATTTCCTAATAAACAAAACGTTGTCAAAATAGGATCTGTGACCGGCTAGCGATAGGATTGTCATCTATTATCACTATATGAGACTTAGTGTCTTTGGCCAGAAACGTGCATGTCGCGATCCCTGCCTTTTTCGCAGAGCGGGTTAGGGCGTTCCCTGGAGGCGACACGTACCGATCCACCCTCGTCGGTACGAAAAGAGACAGATGCGGCGATGGGGGCCGCTACCCATCACGTCAGGCCCGTACAGGCGAATCGAGGAGTGCAGAGTATTAAATAGGCACGTGGAATGTGAGAGGGGGAATGGAAGCGAAGATGAATGAATTGATTGATGTATGGATGAGCGATGCTTGGATTTACTGTGTGTAACGGAGACTAAGCGAAAGGGTAGTGATACTTTTGATCTCCCCGGTGGCAGGTTGGCTCTCTGGTCTGGTGTATCACAGAGCGATCACGCCAGCGCTGGGGTAGGTATCATATTATCGTCTCGCTTAGCCTCAGGCTTGAAAGAGTATGGTTTGGTTGGTCCGAGACTGCTCTGGACCCGTATTAAACTAGGAGTCACGCGAGTTTTTGTGGTAGCAACCTGTGCTCCGGTCAACTCGTCGTTGACTCATGACCTGGAAAAGTTTTGGTATTCTGTATGGGATGTTCTGGATATGGCTGAAGGAAATAAAAAAGTGATTATGTGTGGTGACTTGAATGGTTGGGTGGGGACACGACGGGACGGTTACGAGGCTATTCTTGGTGATAAAAGAGTGAATAATGCTAGTAAACATATTGTAGATTTATGTTTGGAAAGAAATCTTTTTGTGTCTAACACAATGTTTCAGCATAAGGACATACATACGTATACATGGACAAGAAATCAAATGAGTATGATAGATTTGATTTTGGTTAATAGTCGCCTCCGGAAGTGTTTAATGGACACAAGAGCCTTCAGAGGCCCAACTCTTAACACGGACCACTACTTGGTTATTAGCCGGTTTAGGGGTCTGTTTAAGAAGTGGAGGCACTGGCGAGTACGTATTCCATTTGGAGGGCTTGAAAGGATTAAGAGTGAAAAGTTGCAAGACCCGAGTGTAGGAAGCATGTATAAGAGTCAAGTCCAAGACAGGCTGAATAGTGTGTGCCTACCGGACTTAGACGTGGATGACTGTTGGAATGTTTTGAAAGATAGTATGGTTGATGTTGCAAAAGAGGTATGTGGGAGTGCAAAGATGCACAAGTCTATGAATGGTGACGCATGGTGGGATGAGGAGGTAAAAGCCCCCGTTGAAAGAAAGAAGAAAGCTTGGCTAGATTATGTAGCATGCTTGCAGTCAAATGACAGTATGAAAGATTTAAAGAAAGAAATGTACCGTTGTTGCAGGAATATCACCAAATACTTAGTGAAAGAGAAACGCGAATGGGAAAGTATGAAACTAGAAGAGAAGTTGGCTAACAACTTCGAGATGAACACCAAACTCTTTTGGAGGGAGGTGTAAAAGTCTCGGAGTTGTTCGTCATGAATGAATAGAATTAAATCTAAGAGTAGTGATATTCTTGTAAGCACGCATGACGTGTTAAAACGATGGAGTGAATTAAATGGAGATATGTATGAATGTGTCCTAGATGCTGCCACTGGGTCTCAGTACTCAAATGACTCGGAAATAGCGGAGGCATCTGATGGCATTATGATGGAAGAAGTTGAATGGGCGATAAGAAGTATAAAATATGTTAAGGCTGCGGGAGTAGATATGGTTACAGCTGAGATGATCAAACTTGGTGGTCCTGCCGTCCGGGACTCTTTCTGGGTTCTTTGTAACAAATTTTGGAAGACCGGCAAAGTACCCGAAGACTGGCGACGTGCGGTCATCGTGCCCTTGTATAAAGGCAAGGGTTCACGCATGGACTGTACAAGTTACAGGGCCATCAAAAGTGTAAGGAAAAATAGTTGAAAGGAGGATGCAAGGGATGTCAGATGGAACATTGTGGGAGGCTCAAGGCGGTTTCAAGTCTGGAAGAGAATGTACGGATCAAGTGTTTTCGCTCGGCAACATTGTAGAGAAGCATCTGGCTGTGAGTCAGAGGGTTTTCTGCGATTTTGTGGATCTCGAAAAAGCGTTTGAAAGGGTTGTACGTAAGGAACTTTGGGACGTTTTGCCAGATTATGGGATAGTCGGGTTTCAGCTGCGTGCGGTGCAGTCAATGTATTAAACTGTAAAGCATGCGTGCGGGTGGATGGTACCATATTGCCTTGGTTTGATGTTAATATTGACGTTAAGCAGGGTTGTGTGTTGTCAGCACGCTTTTTTATCTTATATTTGGACAAATGTCTTCAAAGTTTAAGATCATTGAATGTGGGAATGCGTATAGGTGACCAAGTGGTGAACTGCCTGTATTATGCAGATGATGCTGTACTTTTGGGCTCTACACCATCTGAGCTGCAAACACTGGTCACAGTTATGGAAGGAGATTGTAAAGAAAGGGGCTTACATTTGAATGCGATGAAAACCAAAATAATGGTGTTTGAAAAGACGTAGCCAGAACGGATGTAAGAGTTTTGGTTGATGATGTAGTGCTGGAACAAGTGAATGAAATTGTTAATCTTGGTTGTGCTTTTAGCAGGGATAGAAAGTACACCGCGGATGTCAAGAGAGAGTGCAGGGAATAGTGTGAATGGAGCGTTGGGTAAGCTTTTACAAAGCGAGGTTTTGAGTCAAAAAACTAGACTCGCTTTGCATAATTCTGTGCTTATCCCAACGTTATTGTATGGAAGCGAGAGTTGGGTATGTCAGAAAGAGCATGTAAGTAGGATAAATGCGGTCGAAATGAGAGCACTACGGAAAATCTGTGGTGTAACGCTCGCTAACCGCAATCGTAACAGTGAGATCCAAGAAAGAGTGGGCTTGAAAGAAAGTGTTGGTGTTAAAATGCGAAAGGGCATGCTCCGCTGGTTCGGTCATGTGGAAATAGTGACAGATGAAAGATTGACAAAGCAGATATACAATGCGAATGTGAATGGATGTAGGTACCCGGAGAGACCAAGGCTGACATTTCACGATCAGATCAATCGGATATTATCCGAGGGTGGTGTCAAGAGTCTCCGAAACGGGCGTGTTTGTATGGAAAGGGTAATTAATAAATATGACGGAAGCCAGACAGGTTTGTCAGGATCGTGAGGTCTGGCACTCGATACTCTCTGCTTACCCCATAAGGGACTTGGCGTGAAGATATGTATGTCTGTATGTAGTGTCTTTGAGAGCCCTGATTGCACCTCTGGCTACCTCGTTAGGGATATGAATGTAAAGATAGTTTTATAACAGTAAACAAAATATTGTTCTATGTCCATCTCGAATATAAATCCAGTATAGCGATTTTGCAATTAACATTTTTTATTTAAATTGTAATATTAGTAAACCGTTCGAAACGAGCGTGAACGACGATCATACTTCGTCATGATCATAAATCCTAACCGAGTAATCAAAATATCCAAATCTTATAGTGATTCATCATAAAAATCATTTACAGTCTAATTCAAAAATAGCCTCACTTCGCCAGTTGGCTTGCTGCCGCTCCTAACACACTCGCCTAAACATTTCGAATTTGGGAGAAAATGGACGATTGCAAGTTGTTTACTCTTCGTTCTTTTATTGATGTGGAACATGCTTTGTGTTTCGTGATTTAGTGCTGTTACAAGTGGAACAGGTCTTCCAAATAAGTTTGTTACGAAGTTAACGAAATGAAAATGTAACTCTTTGTCATTTTACCGTCACCAAAATGAAGAAACGCAAGAAAAGTCTTCGTATCCATATATTATTTGACAAGGTATAGTAACTTTTTATTAATATTATAATTATGTTGGTCATTATCTTTTCCTTGTTTGTTAATTAATCAATGTAATACTTTTTTGTACGCACGTTTAATAAATAAATAAACCCTAAACAAATTGATCTAACCGGCAGTCTTTCCCAAAGTGGGCGATAACACCCCCTTGTGGGCGCTGGACGCCTCGAGGGGGGCGACAAGAGGCCTAGAAAATAAAAGTGGCGTAGGGTGACTTGAAACTCAAACAACTTCATATTTATTTTAAAATTCACTAAAATTAAAATCTTCAGGCTACACAACATCAATTTTTATACACTGTTGTAGAAATATAACTTATATGATTAACATTGTCAAGTAGCATTATTCTCTGCTAAGAAAAGTCTCGTTCAAAATATAGTTTTAATGAAATTTCAAGCGAGACTTACGCACTATTGAGGTTTTTAAGATAAATAAGTAGGGGGCGTTACAAGCTTACTGACTTTTAAAGTGGGCGTTAGACGAAAAGAGTTTGGGAACCTCTGATCTAACGGAAAGGTAGTGCAAAGCATATGCTTGTGTGCATGGGTGTCAGACAATGATACTAATACTTAGCAATACTAAGATACCAATATAAGTTAACCAACATCCAGACCCAGAAATACAGATGTTTATGTGAAATCAACATACGCATACCAAAAGAGAATAAAGTACAGAGGTTATATATCTGACATGAGTTATGATACAGTTAACCTAGGACAGGCACGAAATGCACAAAAAATAGACAATTAGTAGTAATAGATACCTACCTATACCTAATTAATACCTACTTAACGAGATCAAAGTTGTGATGAACATATTATAAACTAATTTTATATTTTTGTACGTACATACATATCTTCACGCCAAGTCCCTTACGAAGTAGGAAGAGAGTATCGAATGCCAGACTTCACGATCCTGACAAACCTGTCTAGCTTCCTTCACATTCATAGCCCTTTTCATACAAACACGCCGGTTTCGGAGACTTTTTTCACGTCTGGTATGTTTTGGTTATTTTCTTAGCAATATGTTTAATCATCTATTATAAATATTTGTGAACGTTACTTATATTGTCTGTAATAAAAAAAGGAACAGATTTCTCAGTACCTGAAAAAATATCAATTTTATAGGTGATACAAAACGTCTTGAACAGTAGCCGTCTTATCAATAAACATGGACTAACGAAGGAGTAAAATTAAGTAGATATTATAGTCTGGGATACATTGCAATAAAGACTATAATATCAGGTTGAACCTTGGTGTACTTTACTCCGTGTTTGTAAGACGGCAGGAATATAAATGATGTTACGGATGTTCTTATTATTATGTTGGACTCCATGATAGAGAAAACTTATTATATTATTTTGCGGTAACAGGATATCCAATTCGATACTGGTGTTTATTATCTTGGCCGACCAGTAAACTAATTTTAAGTACTCTTTTTTTGTGATAATGGAAGGCAAACAAGCAGACGGATTTCCTGATGGTAAGAAATACACGCTGCCTAGAGACACGAAAGGTGGTTGTTGCGTTGCCAACCTGAGGCCGGGATATGAGGCCCCGAGCAAAAGTATGTTTATCGGCTACCTTACCATCCAAACCGGAACATATCATGACGTTATGGCGGGAGGAGTAGGTAAGGCGGTGGTACCAATCCGGGTGAGGCCCTGCCAAACTCTACAACCTAGTCAAATGTCACGGTGTTAGTGATAGACTATGCTTGCCTTTTACGAGCTGCATGGCAGGAAGGCAGATGATTTAGTCTGCAAAAGAACCCGGACCAACACGAGGATTGAATGACTTATGCCATAACATTGATTTTATAAATAGATATTTAGCAACGTGGAAATAATACTGCTTTACGCGTTCATGGTAAGGCCGCGCCGCTGATAGCGAACGAAATCCGTGGCGTATATTATAGTGTGTTACCATAAATGTTGCTAATGCGTAATATTGATGTAGGAATAGGTAATGCAGAGAATCCCTACCATGGCAAGTAGCTGAACAACATTCTACCACGAGTAATCTTGTCGCGTATCACAAAAAAAAAAATCTCAAAGTTATCTTAAAATGGCCGCGTATCTAAAAACATAAATCATCTAGGATAATCTTATTTCAGACTTATTCACATATCACGTCCTGGAATCTGACCATAAAATGTCGTAGCAAGGACAGCAAACCAAGAGAAATAGTTTTTGAGGGTTAGTTCGGATAATCTCATGAAAAAATACGATGTTATTTACTGTGATAGTCTTTCTTTTTAAATGCTGCTACTCATAGACACCTATTAAAGCGAGCTTTCTCTAGAAAGCTTTACGCCCGTATTCTCGAAGTATTTGGCAGAGGCATTAATTGTATACAGTGCACCCTCGATTAGCGGAAGATACTTAAAGATGTTATGGACGGTTGCCAAAGGCGTCTTCGTTAGTCCTATTAATACAAATACTACGTCTACGTTCGTATTAGCAGAGAAACATTGTCTTTGGTATTAGTAAAAAGTAAAGTAAATTATCTTTACGCCCAGACCCCCGAAGAGGTAGGCAGAGGCACCCACGACTAGCCGAAGACACTAGATCCCACAATGTGATAGGTGGAAAGCCTATCGCCAACCGGGCACATATCCGATCCCAGGCAACATTTTTTATTAGAAAATTGGTAAAACCACATTTTCTTTTTGTTGCCCGACCCGGGAATCGAACCCAGGACTTCATGAAGTCAACAACACCTGAACCGCCAAACCACAGAGGCGATCTAAACCTCGGAGCCGTATTAGTATCTTGTAACAGCTTTATAGCACAATAATTAATACACTGCAAAATATGCAGTAAATATTCACAAATACGTACAAAGACATTCTAGAGTTAAGACGGTTGTAAACACACTTTCCAACAAAGTTAACCTTGGAGGGAACTTTGTTTCCATTTTCCGATTATTTTTACATTTGTATTAAATCTGCGGTCCAGGCGGATGTAAACTAATGTTTACAACTAGTCCTTACAACTATCTAGGACCCCTATAAGTCGCTTAATAGGGGAAACTCAGTTTATTTGGACCACTTTTTTTATAATGCGAATTTACACGTATCATTAATTATTTTAAAAACAGTTCTTACATCAAATAAAACTCCATTTAATTGGCTTTACATTTGTTAAACAATAATCAACGTAATAGTCATTTATTTCTCAAAAATCCACCTAACATGAGATCAGAGCTTTGTTCAAATTTACCAAACCAGCATGGTTAATTGGACCACAGAGTTGCTAAATTGGACTTAAGTGTAAATCAAACAAAAATTAAACAAAACTGAAAATTTTTATTCAAAAATAATAGATTTAAACTTAACATAATTATAAAGGAACTCGAAATCAGACTTTATCTAAATTTGTAGGCCAAGAAAAACAAACATCCCAAATATCAGGGTTGGTAATGCAAGTCTCATAATCCCAATTTTTGCATCGCATATACTTTGCCCACATAGGATATAATCCTCCCCCAAAGAGCGCCACAAGTCACGGTCACCAGCTGCTTGTATCCAGCGACTCCCCGTGACTTTTACCAGATCATCAGTCCACCAGGTGGGAGGTTGTCCAATACTACGTCCTTCGGTGCGGGGCCGCCACTTTAGTACCTTTATTCCCCAGCGGTTTTCAGTTCTGCGAGCAATGTGGCCTGCCCATTGCCATTCAGCTTGCTAACTCTCTGAACAATGTCGGTTACTCTCGTTCTCTTGCGGATCACCGAATTGTAGATCGTATCTCGCAGAGAAACACCGAGCATAGCTCTCTCCATAGCACGCTGAACGACTCTGAGCTTATTTAAGAGACCCACATGTAACGGCCAAGTCTCAGTTCCATATGTCATAACCAGTAACACACACACACCTAATCTACATGTAGCACACTTATTACCAGAATTTTCAAAGAAGCAACTGTCTGAGCAATCCAAAACTAAGGCTTCTTCTTCTGCAGATTCTTCACTTGCCTCTGCTTTTAATATTTTTTCTCGGTTATCTGTAAAAATAAAAGAAAATTAACAGATTCTTTGATATAATGTTTGCTTGTTACTTTGTTGTAGTTATTAGTAAATAAATTGTAAAAATATAGTTCGATTAATGGGACCGCTTTATTTTATCAAACTACATGCGGTCCATTTTATGGAACTGTATAATTTCGAAGAAATAAAATCAAAACAAAAACGTAACGTATTAGAGCCGCCGAATTGTTTTAGCCAGTTATTTGTAGATACATTACGAATATACAAAATATATATAAACCCTTACAGCTTACCTTTCACTTAGTTACGTCCTTAGCACAGATCACTTAAAACTACACTCAAAATCTGAAAAAAAAGTTTTTTTTTTTATATAAGAGAAGGCAAACGAGTAAGTGGGTCACCTGATGGAAAGTGATCACCACCGCCCACGGACATCCTCAACACCAGGAGTATCATAGATGTGTTGCCGGCCTTTAAGGAATGAGTACGCTCTTTTCTTGAAGCTCTATTATTCACAGAAACAACACGTTTGTTTTTATACCGAAATCAAAATGGCCGATGCACAATAAAGTGAGTGGCACATCGTTAGGTGTTGCCACTTTTCAAATGAATTTACTACGAAACAGGTTTTCAGAGGTGGTCCAATTTAAGAAGCGGTCCAATATACCCAACTTTCTCCTATGTTAACCGGCAAACCTATCTCCAACCGGGCAATGAGATCCCGGGCGACGTTGTTTTTATTAAAAAAAGTAAAATTATTATTATAAAATGAAATCAAAACATTTTGAGTTGTCCGACCCATGAATAGAACCCGTGACCTTATTTAGTCAACGACAACACCTGACTAGACCACAGAGTGAGTTACAATATTACAAGCTATTGTAGACAGGGATGACACAATTTAGTACATTTTTGAATTTTTCTACTAATGATGAAAACTTCCAAATGTAATTTCCAAAAAACCTCACCCCATCCGACTTTTTTTATAACTCTACTCGTCATTTTCGTATAAAATACAGCGTAGCTTCACAGCTACGCTGTATTTTATACGATACGGTATGGGATCCCAACCTCAATTTGGAACCATTATTGAAATCTTTGAACTCTGTGGATTATACTATCTTACGAGTACTTTCAGGAAATTCGTATGCTTATTGACTTTGTTTTATCTTGTATTTACCTTATTATCCTGTATTTTTATATATAGAAATGAATTCCCAATTTCTTTGGTCATCGTATCACACGTGAACGGATGGACCAATTTTGCTAATTACTTTTTTGTTTAAGTAACTTCACACCCATATCCCCGAAGAGGTAGACAGAGGCACAACCAGGACACCCACGAC
>NJDC01003407.1:64922-82122 GCA_002245475.1 Calephelis virginiensis
TCACTGTTACGAATGCGGTCAGCGAGCGTTACACCACAGATTTTCCGTAGTGCTGTCATTTCGACCGCATTTATCCTACTTTCATGCTCTTTCTGACATACCCAACTCTCACTTCCTTACAGTAACGTTGGAATAAGCACAGACTTTTTAATGATCTTTTTTCACTTAAGCCATTTTAAGCCAATCCTCAATTCCATTTACAATTAATTTCAATGTAAAAAACCTTGATAAAGAATTAGCAGGAAACCTTTTTTATATCAACACTCTATAGTTTAACTTTGGCATTAGTTAAGTAAGGGTTTCAAAAGAGAATCACTACAAGCGTAATCCAGTTACGGTATTGCTCTAGTTTGGTGTGTTTGTGTTAGGCAAACAAGCAGACGGATTTTCTGATAAGATATATATATCACCTATAGATACCCAAGATGTTAATGCTTACTTGAGTTAAACTTCTTGGGTTATTTGAGGCTATTATACCTTACTCTCAATTTAGAAACATTAAGACGACACTGAAGTTGTAAAGTCCGGTGAAGTTTTAAAAACCGCGAGGTTAGGTTAAGTTAGTCTTAAAAAAATAGCCAAGTAACACCAAGTAACATATAAACAAATTCTAATATATTTTATATATCTAATATATTCTATTATACAAGTTCAAATTCAGTGGTTGCGGTTTACGGTATATGAAGTACTAGCCGTTGCCCGCGTGGTCCAATTGGAACATTATTTCGGGATAAAAACTATCATATAATATGTTAATCCAAGTTACCCTCTATGTATGTACCAAATTTCATGAAAATCAATTCTGCAGTTTTTGCGTGAAACAGTAACAAACAAACAAACAGACAAACTTTTGCATTTATAATATTAATAGGATAGGATTAAAACACACATTCATAGATCTTTAAACCAATTTTCAGTGGAAGTTTACATAGTAATGTAGGTACTCATCATATATTTGAAAAAAATGTATTAGAAACTTCAGTATTAAAGACATATATAGATACAAATACGTATGGGTATACGAATAGGTTTAATGGAAAAAAATGGTTTAGTTCTAACTATGGGGAACCCCCAAAATTTATCGTTTTTTATATTTTTGAAAAAAAACGATAAATTTTTGGGGTTTCAACAGTATATAGTTCTTATAGTTTCGAAAAAAGTAGCTGTGACGTACGCACTGACAGACAGACAGATTGGCATGACGAATCTAAATGGTTCCGTTTTTAGGCCTTTAGCTACGGAACTCTAAAAAGTACACTGACGCTATGAATGCGGGAAAAGATAATATGATAACTGAATATAAAATGTCAGTGGCGTGGTAACCAATCAGACTGACATTTTATATTCCTGGAATTCATATATAATACCAGAAATTTAAAATTTTAAGAGTCAGACTTCCGGTCGTCGACAAATCGGCGTTTTTTGTACTTTATATGAAAATATTAATGAAGTGGAGGTATATGGGCAGATCCCGCTACCTACCCCGCAAGGCACTTGACGTAAAATATGTACGTTAGTTACACAAGAACGGATGAACCGATTTGGCTGTAAACTGATTGGTTAAAGCAAGAAAAAGGACAAAGGGCTTTTTATCGCGTTTGACATCTAGAAAACTAGGAAAAACAAAATAATTATCTTATACAAACAGAAAGGGTAGGGTAGAGTTGTTTGCCGGAAAAAGTTAGTAGGAATATAAATTATTACATTATTCGAACTGCAGGCAATGGGGTCGTCACATCCCTATGCAAGAGAACTGAAGAAATTAAGATCATAATGAAATGAAATGAAATGAAATGATTATGATCATTGATGATTTTTCATCATCATCATTTGATGATTATTATGATCATATTAAAGTAAGCAAGTGTCTTAACGCCCATATCCAAGAAGGGGTAGACAGAGGCGCAACCCACGACTAGCCGAAGACACTAAGTCCCACAATGTGATAGGTGGCAAACCTATCGCCAAACGGGCACATATCCAATCCCGGGCAACGCTAATTTTAGTAGAAAATTGGAAACATACATTTCGAACCCAGGTCCTGCAAAAAGTAAAGTTGACACCAGACCGCTAGACCACAGAGTCGATAAGATCATATTAATCCAGATCAATTTGGTCCTCAGGTTAATTGCGGAATACCAATCCAAACCAGAGTTACTGGATATCAACTGCGTGGACCCTCTCAACAGGTCGGCTCTCATAGCGGCCATCGAAAATGAAAATATTGAACTCATCAAGCTGTTGCTGAACTCAGGAATTAAAGTTAAGGTAAGTTGGTAATGTAGCTGTTTTATCTATTTATAAATGGACCGAGTTATGCAAAAATGTACCAACCCACAAATTGTCAAAAAATGAGTTACTGACACCAAACTAATCATAATGTACTATATTACTACTCAACAAAAACAACCCATCCTACATTTACATTTCACACAAAAAATATCTATGAACCATTAATAGAAGAAGGCGTTACTTTGCGGAAATCCATACTTAAATCTAAATAAAATTATTTAATTTGCAATTTTCCGCCAAAATAAAAAATATCTATGAACCATTAATAGAAGAAGGCGTTACTTTGCGGAAATCCATACTTAAATCTAAATAAAATTATTTAATTTGCAATTTTCCGCCAAAATATCTATGAACCAAGCGACACATTTAAGGACTAAGTCTAAAATAATTCTGCTAAAATGATCCAAAAAAATGTGGTGAACCCTTGATAATTTAAACAAATACCAAATGACTTTTGGGTCAATGAATTTGATAAAATATTTTATGACTTATACTGATAATAATAATAAATAAAGATAGTAGAACCACGTGTAATTGCAAATCTAATTTTAAACGCCGTTGTCTCGAAATCAACTTGATGCAGTTGGTACATTTTGGAATAACTCGGTCCAAATTTAAGTTATAGTAGAAGATCCGAACATGGAGTTTTGGCGCCATCGTGAATGAAGATGGTCGTAATTTTTTCATAGTTATTGAATTTCATGTTTATTTTGAGTGAAATTAGTTAATTTAGGTGGGAATCAGATTAATTTTGTTCAGTGAAAGTGCACAAATGAAGTAATCATGAAGAAATTAGTGTATCGTGTATTTCAACGCTGCCGCCAAATCTCAATAAACGAGCTTGAGTAACAAAGTCACCGTTTTACTCAAGACCCAGACATGACTTACTGACGATTTATCTAATTATAATTGATTAAAATTAAATTAAAATTTGATGCAAATTTCTACTTGACTAATGGCAAAATACTGACGTGAAGGCCAATACCAAAAGAAATAAAAGAAAAAGATCCGAACATCGACCTACGACGAACTAATAATATAATAAAACATATTTTATTATTATCATTTTAGTGTAATAAAAATGATAATACATATTTTGCTAAAAAATTCTGGACAGAATATTTTTTTTTCATTATTAAAAAAAACATTGCTCTAATTTTTTGCAGACAACATTATTTTAATGTATTAGTAAATAAAACAGCCCTTGTGTTGATATGTTTCTGTTGCTATGTTATATCATTTTTCCATATCAGTGGCCCCCCTTCATAAAGCATATTTCTTCTCGGGCCATCATTTAACAAATCGTTCCGAAGAATCTGCAAGCAACCCTTAGATATAACTGTACCACGTCAATTCATACCTATCATAAATTATAGTCCCCTGCAGCGCTGAATTTGTATTTGTTAAAGATAATCCATAGGACTACTGTAAATAATATCTAAACCTGGATTTTCTTTACATTTTCTTCTAACGTATTATAAACCGTAAGAAGTTTGAGGCTATTAATCTCTCAAAACAAAGGCGGCGATGTTGCAATATCTGTAACTTGAGATCTAAAAGACTTGTTTTTTTCGGATTTGCCTTAGCCCCAAATCGTAATGGAAATAAAAAAAAATAAGATTAAATATTGGAAATTATATGCCAACTCCTTGTGTTGGTCCGGGCTTCTTTGCAGAAGAGACCATCCACCTTCCTGCCAGGCAGCTCGTAAAAGGCGAGCATAGGCTTACCGTCACTAACACCGTGACATCTGACTAGGTGGAGTTTCGATGCGACTCGTCCGGATTGGTATTACCGCCTTACCTATTCCTGCCGCAATAACGTCATGACGTGTTTCGGTTCGGAGGGTAAGTTAGACGTTTAACTTACTTTTGCTCGAGACCTAACATCCCGGCCTCAGGTTGGCAATGCACCATTACCACCTCTGGTATCTCTAGGCAGCGTGAATTTCTTATAATCCGTCTGTTAGTTGTGAACATTAGTTGTGGTGCGGATCATCCGAGTAGAACAGAGCATTTCGCTTTCTGACTGACAGCTAGCAAGAGGCAAAGCTTAGGTTAAGCAAGTCGTTACTAATACTAGAGGTCGCCCATTGGTCGACATTCGGCCAAAATAAATTTTCAAAACTTTTTGATAATGCCATCTTCATGTACCAACTACTTAGCTTCCAAACTTTTTAGTGCTCCATCTGTGATCTTTTATCGTTATCATCAATATATTTGTTTGTGTGTGTCAAATACATGGTAGTGTGGGTAATGTTTTATTTTTTGAATTTGTGCACTTTATAAGTATTATTATTGAAAAATATAAGCGTTCTGCACTACTCTTACACGTAAACTATGAGTGTGTCAAATATAATACTCCTCCTCCTAGTAGTATTAAATATGCTAGCAAATTGTTCTATTACAACTAATCTGAATTTGATGGCACCACCTAGCAGGAAGTCACGTTGTTAGTAACCGAAAGCCTATGCTCGCTTTTTAGGAGCTGCCCGGCAGGAAGGCAGATGGTCTATTCTGCAAAGGAGCCCGCACCAACATTTAGAATATTTTATAAGCAGATGTGTGTGCAGATGTATCACGATCACAAGAATCTCGGCTAAGTTCATTTGGTTTGTCGTCTTTATTTTAGCATTACCCAAATTCAGCGAGTTTATAAAATGTTAAGTAATTCATTAAATTTCATTTATGTTCCTTTATCTAAACATTTGTATCTAGAAAACAGTGTTTTTGTGCCGAAAAAAACGTAATTTAATTACAGCAAAATTTCGAAAAATAGACTCCAGTTCCTTTGAATTGTGTTTGTGTGTGTGTTGTGTGTTTGTATCGTGCCCTGTGCCGTCTTACGAATGTTTGCCTTACGAATCTAGTTACGTGTCCTGACGCGAGTTTAAAAGATTTTACCCATTCCAAAAGAAGTGCGCAACGCCGCTAAAGAAGTTTTCACTTCAAAATCAAAGAAAATATATAATCGAAGCGATAATCATTAAAGAGGCGATTAAAACGAAATGGTTACCTTTATCATTTTTATCGAGTGATATTAATATCAGATTATATGAATAGACTAATTAATCAAGTTGTAGCTGACCATCCTCCAAACACACAGTCATTAATTACGTCCTGGTCCTATCATAAATCTTAATCGTTGGATCCACTTCTGAAAATATGTTACAAAATAAGTATCTTCACGTCCATATCACCGAAGAGGTATGAAGAGGCACAACCGGGCTTTTCCCCGTGTTGATCCGGGCTCCTTTATAGAATAGACCACCTGCCTTCCTGCCAGGCAGCTCGTAAAAAGCGAGCATAGGCTCACCGTCACTAACACCGTGACACCTGACTAGGTGGTAGAGTTTCGCAGCGACTCGCCCGGTTTGGTAACACTGCCTTACCTATTCCGGCCGCCATAACTTCAGTGCTTGCGTTGATGTGTTCTGGTTCAGAGGGTAAGGTAGCCGGTAAACTTACTTTTGATCGAGGCCTAACATCCCGGCCCCAGGTTGGCAACGCACCATTACCACCTTTGGTGTCTCTAGCAGGCGTAAATTTCTTAACATCAGGAAATCCGTCTGCTAATTTGCCTTCCGTTATCATAAAAAAAGAGCTCTAGATCAGTAACATCATCTTCCATAATCTGTTGAAATAACATCATTGCTCGCTTTTATCCTGTTCCAGTTAACACTAAAGGGTAGCTGTTAGACTTGGTTAATAGTAATAGCTTCAAATTGATAACGCATTATTATCGACTTGGTTATCTAATCTAACCTCACACTTACTTACTTACTTTTGCTCGAGGCCTTACATTCCGGCATCAGGTTGGCAACGCACCATTTCCACCTTTGCTGTCTATATGCAGCGTGAATTTCTTACTACCAGGAAATCGGCCTACTTGTTTGCCTTCCAATATCATTAAAAAAACTCATCCTGCTGCCAGCGTCATTACTCTGTAGTTGTGTTCTATTTAGGCAAAAAGGATAGCAAACTTAACCTTTGGTTGGCAATGAACTATTCAAATCCTTGGCGTTTAACACCAACTTGTATTATTATAAGGGAATTTGTTTGCTTGTTTACATTTATCATAAAAAAGACATTCATATTTGAAAGAACCATAAGTATGAAAATACTTCACAAAGATATATCAAAATCCCCAAGGAAATCACTCCACCGATAGTTGCCATAACACTGGCTCTATATTTTCATAATCTCCATCTTTAGGAGATATTTGAAATCTCAGAAGACGCTAAATTTGAATTTACTATCACAAAAACGATATTCAATGCGAAATATTGAGCGAATCCTTTTTATACCTTTTGATAGAATGAGAAGTAATATTTAAAAGCCATTTTATAATACAGATTAAGAGCTATTAAACCAACTGACTAACTGACTGACTAACTTCTCACAAAGCTATCTTTATAAAAATACTTGATTAGTGATTGAATTTTGGAAACACTATCCTGAAAGCATTATCCGGCAAGGCTACAATTTCTTTAAGTCATAATTTACATATTAAAACGCTTTAAAATTTACAACTTATTTTAAAGGTTCTGAAACAATGAATTTGTACTCAGATAATACAAAACCTATTCACGTAAAGCTGTTTTTTTTAATTATAACTCTTTCAATAATTTGAAAAGTGTATTTTTTTATATGCTAGCATATTATTGTTTGTGTCTGCCAGATGAGCATACAATAATAAAAAAATCTCTACTAAGCTAATCAAATCAGAAACTGAATTAAAAATTTTAATACCCTAATGCTCCTAACACTCCATTAAAACTGGACTAGGTGGTAGAGTTTAGCAGCGACTCGGATTGGTACCACCACCTTACCTGTTCCTGCGGCCATAACGTCATGTCTTGTTCCGGTTCGGAGGGAAAGGTAGCCGGTGAACTTACTTTTGCTCGAGGCCCAACATCCCGGCCTCAGGTTGGCAACGCACCATTACCACCTTTGGTGTCACTAGGCGGCGTGAATTTCTTACCATCAGGAAATCCGCCCGCTTGTTTGCCTTCCAATATCATAAAAAAAACTGAAATCTACAGTGGCGAGCACTGATGTAATAATGTCAACCACTGATTCATTTCAGTTCGATAGAGTCGTTGTAAAATTGTACCACCAACTCTGTAATGTAAGGTAATGGCTAAGTAGCTATATCGCATGAACATTTTTAAATCTTAAGCATAAGAAAACAACGCCTCTGGTCTAGTTGTCCGATGTTGGCGTTATTCACATAAGGTTTCGGGTTCATTTACGGATATAATTAAATACGATTATGATTTTTTTTTAAATTTTTAATAAATAAAACAGCGTTGTCCTGAATTGAAAAACTGCCCGATTGGCATTGACCACCAAGGTAGAGGTATAAATATACCGAGGGTATATTTATACCTCTACCTTTCACTTCGGAAATAGGGGCGCGAATATACTTTCCACTTACTTTTTTAAAAACAAATTTGATAACATTGGCTTAGTCAAACATAATTTATTCTGCTATGATGCGTTCTATGTTTTTTAGTGCTATAAACTAGTGAGCTCTAGATAATCTGTCTATATCTTTATCTATTATATAACCTTTACCCTTTTCTTTCTTTCTTTAGATATTGGCCTTCACGTTAGTATTTTGCCATTAGTCAAGTAGAAATTTGCATCAAACTTTAAATCAATTTTAATCAATTATAATTAGTCATCAGTCATAAGTCGTCAGTAAGTCATGTCTGGGTCTTAAGTAAAACAGTGGCTTCGTTACTCAAGCTCGTCTATTGAGATTTGGCGGCAGCGAGGAATTAGACGATACACCAATTTCTTCATGATTACTTGATTTGTGCACTTTCACTGAACAAAATTAATCTGATTCCCACCTAAATTAACTAATTTTACTCAATATAAACACGAAATTCAATAACTATGAAAAAATTACAACCATCTTTATTCACGATGGCGCCAAAACTCCCAACCTTTACCCTATTTTTACCTCAAGGTTTGAATCGATGCAATGTCTAAGTGTATTAAAATCGATTTGACCTTCAACTCGATTTCCCATTATGTTAATAATATAATTCAGCTTAAATTGAGTTTCGTCATCATGGATGCACTTTTTTATGCTTAAGTTATCCTTGACCGTGAACTACTAAATCGGTACTCATACTTCATGCTTTTAGTAGGTATATTGTAGGTATATCCGTGACTATGTCCTAATGTAGCACTTAATTAAGACGCTGGCGTTGGCAAACTTTTACAATGAGTATTGAATTGCTGGCGCTCGCGTCTTAATTAAGTTTATAAAATACGCTTTCCTTTTGTTAGAAATGGGCATGATTTGGAAAAACTATTGTAAATTATACGGAAATATAAATACTAACTGGAACGAATATATTTATGAAAAAAAAAAGATTTGTATTAAAAAAGTAGATTTTAAATTTCAGGTTTAAAATTTTCACAAAAAAGCTTCCATGCCCACGCCCTTAGTGTTTATCTCTTGTTAAAGAGTAGGTATTTATATTCCTTGGCGTTGATTATGACGTCATGTCGTAGAATATAATTTTTAATTTTTCTATAGTTAGTAATTAATTTGCCCATTTCTGGGATCGGCTACGGCGACTTTTAGGCCAATCTGCCATGTTTTCGGTATTAATTAAGTCTTTATTTCAGTCATAAGTCACAATTTACAAAGTCATGCCTGGGTCTTGAGTAAAACGGTGACTTCCTTACTCAAGTTCGTCTATTGAGGTTTGGCGGCAGCGAGGAAATACATGATGTATTAATTTCTTCATGATTACTTAATTTGTGCACTTTCACTGAACAAAATTTATCTAATTCCCACCTATGTTAACTAATTTCACTAAATATAAACACGAATTCAATAATTATGAAAAAATTACGACCATCTTCATTCACGATGGCGCCCAAAGAGTTTATAAATACTACGTACATAAATAAAGGCGGGACTTCCATAGATACATAGCAAACCCGAATTGTATAAAGTTTACTTGAATAAGTATAAACCTGTATAATTTGAAAGTAAGTCAAAAGGCATTCAGATATAAGGCAACTAGTGTCATATGATTTGGGCTAATAAAAAACATAGCAAACTTATTTTTTTTATTCTTTGATCTGAAAGTTGCGCCAAACCGATGGCTCCAAAACTCCATTTTTTTAAGTTAATTTGTCTTTTTCTGAGTCCGACTAAAACCAAAAGGCCAAGCTGCCACTTTTACCGTATTAATCTTTTTTTTTAATTTGTCACTTTCTTGTCACAGACTAAGATCTTTGGGCCATAAGAATCAGAAAAATCTTTATTCACTTGAACCATACAAGTGGTATTTGTGCGCGTCGACATTTTTATAACCTACCACCGGATCGGAAACGCGGCCACACACTGAGAAGAGCCGGCGAAAAAAACTCAGCGGGCTTGTCTTTTTTCAATAATAATAATTACAATATAAACTAGATTAAAAATACAGGCAAAAAAAACTTAAAATACTGATAAATACAGATACTAGATATTGGTACCACCGTCTTACCTATTCCTGCCGCCATAACGTCATGACGTGATCCGGTTTGGAGGTTAAGGTAAGGTAAATTTACTTTTGCTCGATTCCTAACATCCCGGCCTCAGGTTGGCAGCGCACCACTACCACCTTTGGTGTCTCTAGGTGGCGTGAACTTCTTACCATCAGGAAATCCGTCTGGTTGTTTGCCTTCCGATATCATAAAAAAAAAATAGATAAAAGATGGTCTCAGTTTTTCATTATATTAAATTTTGTGTACATATAGAAAAAAATCATTTTTGGTGGCAATTTGCACAATTTTATTTAATTAAAGTGCACAAGTGAAGTATCATCGAAGAAATTAGTGTATTGCGTATTTCCTCGTTGCCGCCAAAACGCATTAGTAAGGTAGCCCTCGTTTTCCTCAAGACCCTGACATGACTTTCAATTATATTTTATTATATTAAATAATTTAATCCTAATATCCTAATATCCTAATATAAACTTGACAATGGCAGATGCTAACGCTCAAGCTAAAAACTACAAAAAATTATATAAAAATAAATAATAAAGAGCGTATGCATTCCTTAAAGGTCCGCAACGCATCTGTGCTACTCCTGGTGTTGGGGATATCCGTGGGCTCTTCTGATAGTAAGATACAACCATTGCCCTACAAACACCATGCATATTATAGGTACGTTGATATCCTGTGGTCGGAATTATGCAAACCTACTGGCTACCCTATCCACCGGACTTGAAATTGTGGAAATTCAAAATTTTATAAAAGTTGCTACACAACATTCTGACATCTTATTGGTATTAACCTGTTTAATTTGTGCTTGCCTCTTATGAATTGCCTGGCAAAGAGGCAGATGATCTATTATCTCTATTAATAGGTTTCTTCTACTTAATTGCTGTTAAACATTTGGTCGGTTCCCTAAAGCAGCCAGAAAACAAACTTGAGAAAAAATATTCTAAATGCTATATTCTTAAGTAGCACTCTTTTATCCTTATCACCCGCAAGTGGACTGATCTAGTAGTAGTTGAGATTGTCTGATTTTTCTACTAGTAAAGACAGTCTAGGACCAGTACTGATCACCCGGATTGTTACCACCTACATTTTTCTGCCACCATGATTTAAGTACTCTCACTTATCGTGTTCCGGTTTGGGGTTACGTAGCCAGTAAATTTACTGTGACAAGAGGTTTATAATCCCGTACACCATGCCTATCATAATAATAGGATTAGGCTTAATAATACCTGTAATATAAAAACGTGTAAAATTTTAAAAAAAAGACTTGCTCATCACTATTACTTAATTTTTAGAATAATGTTCTGTTCTAATTGATCTCCCTATTCCATGACACCATTTTGTATTGTCCCTCTACTATGTTACTATGAGATATCTCCATATTTATGTCCTGTTACTCTGACACATTTTCATAGACACAGATAATTCAAAATCCCTTAGAAAACATATCTTCAGCTACATTGTAGCTTAATCCGCTATCTCAAACATAAACGCTTATCTATCTTCACAATTTAAACGCAGTATGTAACGCTGCAAAAACGGAATTTCATCCAAATTAAGTAAATACAATAAATACGAGTACATTTCGACATAATATCGTATTAACCAAAAAGAAACTGCGTTTAACCAAAAAGATATCAAATTATTACTATAAAGTTCTGGGGTACTAATTTTATATAGGAATTAAAAATATCCAGTCGGACTGAGAACCTTTTTTCGAAAGCAGTCGATCAAAAAAAATACTGCCTTAGAATGTTCCAGAAACATAACGTGTTAAGTAACGGAACTTATTACGAATATACAAGAAAAAATATGGAAGTTTTGCTCTGAGTATTTCCCCGTGTTGGTCCGGGCGCATTTGCAAATAGACCATCTTCCTTCGTGCCAGGCAGCTCGTAAAAGGCGAGCACAGACTTACCGTCACCAACACCGTGACATCCTACTAGGTGGTAGAGTTTCGCAGCGGCTCGTCCGGATTGGTACCTACCACCGCCTTATCTATTCTTGTTGCCATAACGTCAAATACTTGTCGTTGTCGTGTTCCGGTTTGGAGAGTAAGGTAGCTGGTAACTTTACTTTTGCTCGAGGCCTAACATCCCGTCCTCAGGTTGGCAACGCACCATTATCACCTTTGGTGTCTCTAGGTGGCGTTAATTTCTTACCATCAGGAAATCCGTCTGCTTGTTTGCCTTCCATTATCATAAAAAATAGTTTTTACTTATCCAAGCTGGAATTTAAAGCTTACCTGTATTTTACGGTTCTTTGTATTTGGTGCACAATACAGATTTTTTCTATTTTTTTGTGACAGCAAACTGCTCTCCTCAAGTTAAATAATTACGAAAAAGCTACAATCATCTCCTTTTACGATGGCTCCAAAACAATTAACTTAAAGTGTTTTATAATTTTGGCGCCATCGTGAAAGAAGATGGTGGTATATTTTTCTTAATTAATGAACTTCGTGTTAATCATGAGTAAAATTAGTTAATTGAGATAGTAATTAGTTCAATTTTGTTCAGTTAAAGTGCATAGGTAAAATAGTTAGGAGGAAATTAGTGCATCGTGTATGTTCTCGCTGCCGCCAGATCTCACTAGATGAGCATAAGTAACTAAGCCACCGTTTTAGTTCATCGATGTCGATGTTCGAATGTTCGATGATCGAAAATGTTATCGATTCGGAACCGTCTTTAAATATTTGACTAGTTCTTTAAATGTAACCCTGTACCGCTTACTTTGGAGTTAGATCAGTTTGTATGATATGTAATGGGATATTTGTTTAACATTTCAGTGGCGATAGCAGAGTGTAACAGTTGTATCATACAAAATAAAGGATTAAATCAATAAAGGCTACAATAAATATTATTACTTTGCTTTTTTGCTTTGATGTTCATATGATAAAAATGCCAATATGCCCAACACGTTTACGGATCATTTCACTTGGACTGTTTACAACTAAAATATATTAATTAAAAATTTAATTTATCTATAAATATGAAAATGTTTTTTTATATATATTTTGCTATGCATATTACTAAACTCCAAAAATATGTAAATATAATTATTTAATTTGCAATTTTCCACCAAAAAAATGTATACGTATTATGGCGTGACAAAACAGGCAAAATAGTGCGCTATGAATGAATTGGACTTACTCGAAGCCAAAACCTCCAAGTATATTCAGCTCCACATAACATACACTACTAAACTGTTTCATTTGGAGGTTTTGTTTTGCTATAATACCTATGTATACATTTTTTTTGGATTGAAATTTTACAAACCGCCAAAGAGGAATTGAAAGTAAAGAAGAAAAAACGTATAAATCGCCTCTGTGGTCTAGCGGTTCAGTTGTTGGACTTGACTGCATGAGGTCCTGGGTTCAAATCTCAGGTCGGGCAACAAAAAAAAATTATATTTTTCCAATTTTCTAATAAAAATGTTGGTTGGGATTGGAAATGTGCCGATTAGCGATAGGCTTGCCACCTATCACATTGTGGGACTTAGTGTCTTCGGCTAGTTGTGGGTGCCCACAAGGAGGAGGCACAACCACCTCTACCTACCTCTTCGGGGATACGGGAGTGAAAATGTTTTTTTTTTATAAATGAAAACTTTAGAACGAAAATATTTAGAAAGAGATCATTCGGATTACAAATCGGTAGGAAGCACGATTTTGGGTAAAGAATTTTAGAACATATTTAATTGATGCAAAAAATTATTTAAAGAAAAAAAACAATGAAGCGCAATGAATCGAACCCGCAACAAAACAGGTCATGAAATAAAATATTAAATCATAGACCGCATCGTTAAAATATTTTCAATTTGCTGTATAACGCTTTGATGTTCTTATGTTATCACTGCCAATATAAATTGATGTCTAACACATTTACGGAACGTTTCACACTAACTGAGCCGGTACCTAACTCATTTTTACGACCGAAATGAAACAATATGAATGATGAATGAATATGAATGAATATGAATTTTATAAACAATATGATAAAAGGAACTTTTAACGTTATGGTAAATATAACACACATATAACACTAATATTATAAATGTGAAAGTTTCTTTGTTGTTTGTCCGTCAATGACGCAGAAACTACTTAACGGATTTTAATGAAATTTGGTATACAGACAGGGTGTGAGCTGACTTAGGTGATAGAATACTTTTTATTCCGATTAAATGGTCCCTTGGGAATTCTACTCGGGTGAAGCCGCGGGTGGAAAGCTAGTCAAAAATGTTTTGAGTTACTCTAATTTTATATGGAAGTAAAAAAACAATAGGGAAATAACTTAATAACTTACAAAACTTGTTCTCTTGCTTGTTATAATCTTAAATTAGATCTCGAGAGTTTTTTGAATTATATCAATACAGGTACAGTACTACTATTTAAATTATGCGCTTTGGGTTGACTCTTTTTAAACTTAATACTTTTATTTTCAATTTTTTTTATGATATTGGAAGGCAAACAAGCAGACGGATTATCTAATGTTAAGAAATACACGCCGCCTAGAGACACCTGGATGTTAGGCCTCGAGCAAAAGTAAGTTTACCGGCTACCTTACTTTTCGCACTTGATGAGAAGAGTTGTATCATCAGCAAATAAGATAGAATCATGACTGATAGCATCAGGCAGATCATTTATGTAAATTAAAAAAAGTAATGGTCCTAAAATGCTACCTTGTGGCACACCGCAGTCTTTAATGAGATAGTTTGAAGTATAGACTTTTTTGCGGTTTCCACTTATTTTTGAAATCTCAACACACTGCTTCCTTTTTTCTAAATAACTTTTAAACCAATCTAATGTTTTACCTCTAATGCCATATCTCTCAAGTTTTGTTAACAATATTTTATGTGAAACAAAGTCAAATGCTTTGCTCATATCTAAAAATACAGAAAGTGGATGCTTTCTATTATTTAGACATTCAGTTACCTTTTGTATTAAGTCAAAACACGCATATAATGTAGACCTGCCTTTTCGAAATCCATACTGATTATTTCTTAACAAGTTGAAATGGAGTAAATAGTTGGAAAGTTTTTCATACATTATTTTTTCAAAAATCTTAGAAATGACTGGAATTAACGTTATAGGTCGATAATTGTTCATATCACATGTATCACCTTTTTTAAATAATGGCTTGATAATTGACTGCTTTAAACGCTCTGGATATTTCCCTTCCAAAAATGATAAATTAATAATATGACATAGAGGTTTTGATATTACACTAGCAACACTTTTTAATATTGTTGTGCTTAAATTGTCAAAACCAGTTGCTCTAGTGTTTTTCAAACTATGAGTTACCTTAATAATATCATGTTCATCTACTGGTGTCAAAAACATAGTTTTATTATGATTGAACAAAGTATTAAATTTTATGTTACCAGTAGAGTTAGTCTGGTTTTTATTACAAGATTTGGTCTGGTTTATAAAGAACTCATTAAAATAGTTACAAATTGCTTGAGCATCAGTACAGACTAAGTTATTCATTTTAATTTTTTCAATTTCTTCTTTGAGCATTTTATTTTGAAAAGAACTCCTAATTATTCGACTTCCTAATTTATTCGACGTAGATACTAGATGGTACTCTTATCATCGTCACGTTATATACTTTTTTTACCAGTTCAATTATGTAACAATGTTTTATAAAATACTATAATATAAGATTAAAATATTAATAATAACAATAAGGAGAAAAACGGAAGTAGTATAAATGTTACTTCCGTTTTTCTCCTTATTGTTATTATTAATATTTTAATCTTATATTATAGTTTTTGTATGTTTAATCTCTTTACTTACTGAACCTATGTTTATATAGTATCCTCAGACAAAAATGTTGTCTGGTAAATACCGCTTTGTTTGGCGATAAGACCGCCTTTTGTGTACTAAAAACTATAGTCATATGCTGTTGTTAATATTTAATTGTACTTATTTTGTACTAAGTTTATTTGTGCACAATAAAGAGTTCATTCATTCATACATTTATTCGTTCATTTAATATACTTAATATTATACATGGTAGTCACCCAATAAGACACAGATAATTCGCAAATTGATGATTCCATTAAATATTTAACAAATAATTGCACATATGATTTCCAAATAATTGCTATGAAAATGGCCAATGTAAATACAATTGCAATTAATTACAATAAAGTCATAATTATTGTGACATGAATGCCAAAAATGTCGAAATAACGAAATAACTAAAAAATGTAAAATAAAAAGAAATTTAAAAATAATTGTAATAAGATATATCATGTTAAACAAAAAACAAACAATTTCGCAGCGACTCGCCCGGATTAGTACCGCCGCCTTTTCTATTTTTACCGTTCTAACGTCAGAACTTACCGTTGGCGTATGCAGTTTTGAAGGATACGCTAACAGGTAAACTTAGTTTTGCTTGAGATCTAACATCTCTATCTCAGGTTGGCAACACACCAATATCAACGTTGGTGTCTCTAGGCGGCGTGACTTCCAGTATCATAAAAAATGTATAAATCGCCTCTGTGGTCTAGCGGTTCAGTTGTTGGACTTGATTGCATGAGGTCCTGGCTTCGAATCTCGGGTCGGGCAACAAAAAGAAAATTGTATTTTTCCAATTTTCTAATAAAAAAATATTGCTTGGGATTGGAAATGTGCCGATTAGCAAAAGGCTTGCCACCTATCACATTGTAGGACTTAGTGTCTTCGGCTAGTTGTGGGTGCCCTGGTTGTGCCTCAGCCTACCTCTTCGGGGATATGGGAGTGAAAATGTTTTTTTTTTTATAAATGAAAACTTTAGAACGAAAATATTTAGAAAGAGATCATTCGGATTACAAATAGGTAGGAAGCACGATTTTGGGAAAATAATTTTAGAACATATTTAATTGATGCAAAAAATTATTTAAAGAAAAAAAAAAGACGAAGAAGCACAAATGAATCAAACCCACAACAAAACAGGTCATGAAATAAAATATTAAATCATAGACCGCATCGTTAAAATATTTTCAATTTGCTGTATAACGCTTTGATGTTCTTATGTTATCACTGCCAATATAAATTGATGTCTAACACATTTACGGAACGTTTCACACTAACTGAGCCGGTACCTAACTCATTTTTACGACCGAAATGAAACAATATGAATGATGAATGAATATGAATGAATATGAATTTATAAACAATATGATAAAAGGAACTTTTAACGTTATGGTAAATGTAACACACATATAACACTAATATTATAAATGTGAAAGTTTCTTTGTTGTTTGTCCGTCAATGACGCAGAAACTACTAAACGGATTTTAATGAAATTTGGCATACAGACAGGGTGTGAGCTAACTTAGGTGATAGAATACTTTTTATTCCGATTAAATGGTCCCTTGAGAATTCTACGCGGGTGAAGCCGCGGGCG
>NJDC01003407.1:86444-98050 GCA_002245475.1 Calephelis virginiensis
TATATATATTTTATTTATTTACGCTTGTCAGCAAGAAAATCTTTAACACTATAATATGTCTTCTCTGGTAATAATTTGGTATTATTGTAGTTTGAACTATCAAGTAAATTATAGGACATTTTTTAATCGACTGTAAAAAAGGAAGAAGTAGTTTTCCCGAACATTTCGCTAGGGTATTTATATATGAAAATGCTGTTTTTTTATAGAAGAGAAGCAAACGAGCAAGTGGGTCACGTGATGGAAAGTGATCACCTCCGCCCACGGACATAGGACACGGACGGTAGAGAACACTAGTGTTAAGTGCCTCCGAAACCAACATATTTGTATCTAAAGAGTAATGAATGTGAACGAAGCTTGGCAGGTCTACAAGAATCGTGACCCTTGGTACTCTCTACTCGTGAAACTCTCTGCCCTCTCAAGACACTTGGTGTGAAGATACAAGTGTTAACTTAATTATCCTAATTATGATTCAATCACATAAAATCTGCTGCACGATATGGTTTAAATTTTATATGGGTTATTCGATTATGCAATAAATGTGCTTCATGGAGGAGTTAGGATAGCAAAGAGTAGGGTCACTCTTTATCTCTGACGCAAAATAGGCTGTAATTCATCAAGTAGATAAAATAAGATATTACTAAACATACTTAAAAATAAATAAAACAAAATACAAAGGGCGAGCTTATCTCCAATGAAAAGAAATATTATTGGAGATAAGCTCGCCTTTTGTACTTGTTATGCTGTACTTTTTTATCTCTAATCTTTTTTAAAATCTAAAAAAAACTTACAACCAAACCGTAAAAAAAACAATAAAAAGGATCAGACCTGGAGTACAGATAAATAAACTGCTAAATATATACCTTACAAAGATACTATTTATTAATGACCAAAAATGTAATAAATTCAATTTTATGCAATTTTAATTTTGATTTGACTTGTTTATTACTACCAGACAACATATTACAGATATTTTGTGATAACATATCACAGATTTCTTTAAGCGATTGGCATCACAGGCAGCAGTTAGTATGAAATTTAGCGCTAACTATGAATAGAGCTCCTCCATAATCGTACATTGGTAACTTCGACTCAAAAGTTATCACACAATCTACATAAATTACTCGTAGGATTAAATTACTTATAATATGCAAATTTTCACCTTGAATATACTCGTAGTTATATATGAAAAGGTTTTGTTTATTTTCTTGAAAATCGAAAGTATCCAAATCTTAACTACAATAAATATTAAATGTAAACTTTGCTTAAACTTTTGACTATAAGTATCGATCTTTCAAAATCTTGTTAATAAAACAGTTTTCTTCAGAATGGTAAATCAGCACTAATATTGGAATAAGGCAGCAATATATTTACCCATTAATTAGTTTTGTTATTATTAACTCTTTATTGTACACAACCGATATTACAAAATATACTTAAGGCCCCATACTTAGTCAGCCAGAAGAGCCAATCAGCGCACTCCCCCGTTCTATGATTACTATGAAATATTGCGCTCTAAAGTAAATGTCTTAAGCGCCAAATCACAATTTTTGACGCTATAAAAGTAATATGAAAAAAAATATAAAAACTGAAACAGTTATCTTTTAGGTATAATACTTATCTATGTTTATGTTAAATCTGGTGTCGATATTTTCATAATTGAAGTAGACAGACGGGTTTTGCTTTCAAAAAAGGGTTAACTTTTTGATTTTTTTCTATCGAGCAAAGTGAAATGAATCGTGTTTTGGAAACACTAGTCTTATAAAGCATATTAATGTTAATCTTGTGTATTTTTGTCGCCAAGATCCATAATTGCTTTGTATGAAAAAAACAGTATATTGCTGACGTATTTTAGCATACATTAAAAGTAAATAAAATAAAGTACAAAAGGTGAGTTTATCTCTATCTAATAAAAAAAAATCATTCAGCCAACCCGTAAAAAATAACAAATGAAAGAATCAGACCTGGAATACTAATAAATAAACTGCTAAATATACACCCAACAATTATACTATTTATTAAACTTACACACGTAAAAAAAACATAAAGTTAATTTATATTTTTACTTTAAGCTGTTTATTAAAAGAATCAAAAGTTTCGCAGCAACGAATTTCATAAGGTAAAGACATCCAATTCCACACACCAAAGAGGTGAAAACGAGTAGAATGTCTGTAAGGATATCGTAGCCAATACCGTCTTTACCATAAGGGCACACAGGTCCAGTGCCCAGGGCCTCTGTACTCATAGGGCCCGGAAGGATCGATCATTCAACTCACGTTTAACCTTAAATATTTATTTATCAATTTCACAGCTTAAGAACGACTAAAGTTGTCAATAATTATGAGCCTAGAAAGTGACATTCTTTAGAAAATTAAGAGGATTTTATAAAAGATTTTGCTCAACAGTAATCCCAAAAGAAACTATTATCGTAATCATAAAAAAACAGCAGCATACTTATTATTAATGACATACTGCAATTGATAACCCAAAAAATCATAGCGAAAAAAATTGTGAAGTTTGATATTCCAATTCCTTTATATTCCAAAAGGGCCCCACCATAATCTAAGACGGCCCTGATCATAGCACAGACATTTGAACGACAAGGTGAATCAGAAGAATGCAAGAAATGAAATTACGAATGTAAGAATTAGTACCTATGGAATAAATCCTTAAAAGCTCTTATTTTACCATTTTGTTGGTTAGGGACCTGCGCCTTTTTTTACGTACAGAAAGTCCCCAAGGATCGAATCGCTCGACTTCCCCGGATTAGTGTAAACGCCTAACACAACCAAACATTCAGGAGGCACAGGTTCGATTCTTCAGTGTCATTTATGTGACCCAAATATGTATGTGTTTCTGAGTCTGAGTTATTATTAAATTCTTTTAGAATTAATGCATGTATTGTTATGTTTGGGGATCGTCGATTACCTGTAATACGAGCAAACTATTTGTTTAATGTTATTTGAATAAACTCATGTGATATGTCTTAATATTTTTATTTTATGACAAATAAAATATTGCTATTCCGGAACGTTTCCGTGGTTGTTAAGTTATATCTATTATTTTGTGACCAGAATAAACTTAGAGTAAAATTACTACGATGTAAGTGATATCATTATTGAGGTAAACAGAGGGGATATTATTACTGTAATTAAGTTTGCCTTTGTACATATTTCATCAATAAATACATTTTTTTTTAACGAGTGGAAATCCTCATGGATACCCGCCACTTTCGGGGGAAGTGGCGGGTTATGCCGGACTCCTACCGGCTAAAACCACTAGGTGACCGTCCTCTGTACGTATCGGATGACTGCGGGATCTCCGAAGAACGCACCGCTGTCACCCTTACACCTGCCCGAAGGCTCATCCGCTCAGAAGCCTCCCCCTTCTGATGGCAGCCTTTGACGACAGCAGCATGGGGTCACACTATGCTATGCTGCCTCACATCCCGGGCTGCTTTTTAAGTCAACTGACACCCTGATCAGTTGACTCACAGCCCCAACCCCCTTTTAGTCGCCTCTTACGACAGGCAGAGGATACCGTAGCCCTATTCATCGCCCGGTACTACAGGCCAGGACATGCGCATTTCTATGTGTGCGTGCGGGTGTTTGTTTGTGTGTAAGTTACGTTGTTCAACGATACAAACACATAGAAACACACATTGCATACATACATAAATTCAATTAATACCACATCTAGAAATATAGTTTCTTTATTACACAAATAGTTGCCTGTCTCTTGGTCCTTGTTGTGAATCAGACTCCGGCGTCGTGATTGGTTGGCTGGGCTTTTGAAGATAACGACCCATTAATAGCAAAGCTGGAGATTTAGGAATCTCCGGAAATGTGAAACCTTTAATGGCCTACTAATCTTTGTTAACAACAGCCTTGTTGAACAAGGGGTTAGCATACACGCCTGGCACCTCCAACCAACTATTCGGTTAGGTTCGGTTTTTGAGGGGTGAAGTCATTTGTGTCATATCGACATGTATTTCTGGTCTCAGGTTTAGCACTTTGCTCTGCCCACAAAGTTCAGTGAAATTGAAAAAACCGGGAGGCTAAAAACAAGTTAGTCATTAAAAAAATCTGAGTTTCTATTAACTTTATTTCAGTATCTCTTTAAGTGTTAAAACTATCTTCACGATCCCCGAAGGGGTAGGTAGAGGCACAACCGGGGCACCCACAACTAGAAGAAAGACACTAAGTCGCACAATGTGATAGGTGGCAAGCCTATCGCCAACCGGGCACATAACCAATCTCGAGCAACATATTTTTTATTATAAAATTGGAAAAACCAAATTTTCTTTTTGTTGCCCGACCCGGGAGTCAAACCCGAGACCTCATGCAAACAAGTCCAACACGAGGACCGCTAGACCTAGACTAGGGGGCGATAAGTATTCTTAAGAATAAGTATCACAAATATTCATAATTCAAGCACATAGCTTTCATATGTTTCATATGTGTTGCTTTCATATGTGGTAAGATCAATCTGTGTGATCTGTCCAGAGATATTTATTGAAAAAAAAAGTTTTTTTATTGTATTTGTTTTTATATTTGTTCCAGGATGCACTTCTTCATGCAATCAAAGAGGAGTACGTCGAGGCTGTAGAATTGTTACTGCAATGGGAAGAACAAACTCACGTTGCTGGTGAACCTTATGTAAGTCTCTTTGTTTATTGTACATAGGTTTTGAACAGAAAGGACTAATTATAATTAGTATTCGTAGATAAGTACCTACAAGTATGTTTTAATATCAATAACCTGTTTTAATAACATCGGTATTAAGTTAAAAGTATAATGACATTTTTCATAATACGGTCTTCCAGTTTTTTAATGTCATCCAAAAAGTAAGATTTCTAAAAACCCTCAAAAGAGACATTTTTTTTCGGCGTTAACTTCTTCATTAGCATAAAAGCCAGTTTTTAAGGTAAGGAAACAAAAAAAAGTCACGTGGGACCAAATCAGTACACGTAATAATCCCAATTAAAATTCGTTACTTTATACGAAGTATTCCTACCGTGTAATATTGATGTAAATAAAATTTCCCAGAGCTGGGAGTCAGTGGACCCAACAGCGGCAACCTTCACGCCCGACATCACGCCTCTCATCATAGCCGCGCACGTCAACCATTACGAGATCCTCAAGATCCTGCTGGACAGAGGTGCAACCTTACCAGTGCCCCACGACGTCAAGTAGGTACAGAACAATTGCCATATAGAACGGTAAAGACTTCAAGTACCACAAGGAGGTAGTTGCGGAAATGAATACACTGCGCGATTACTAGGGCCACATCAAGAAAAGCAGGTACAAACCAATTAAAATAAAGGTAACAATGAGATGATGAAGAATTGAAGAAATCGCTGCTCTGCTACTAGGATTACATATCAAATTGGTACATAACAATTGCATTTTCTCTCGTATGGATCCGGGTCCCTTGATTAGAATCTTTTAGTACTCAAAGAGTAGAAAAGACCTCCAACCCTATCTACCTGATTGTTCATAAGAGACGAACATTGGTTAAATATGTCATTACCAATTAAATCATTGGTGGGAGCAGTTAAGCTAGGTAAATGGCTAGAGCAATGGTCAGCATGAGACGGAAGGGTGAAGGTTCAAATTTTAGGAGTACTTGTTTTTTCTTAAAAATTTGACATCTGTAGCCGCCATGAGTGACGGTTGTCTCTTAACACCAGAGAGACGACTACTTACTCACTCCAAATAGGAGAAGATTTTTAATTAGACTGTATATTTTATGTTATTTGTTACTACTCGATTATTTGTACAATATCCAACCGATTCCGATGCTCATTTTTAAAAAAGATTGAAGATGGTTCCATATTTTGGTCCTATATTAATTTCATCATGATCCGACTAGTACTAAACAAAAACTTCTAGTAGGATGTTGATAAAAATTATATCTTACCATTTCGAAATCTTTTGCTGTATTTTGAAAAGATAATTTATTTTATTCGCTCGCGTATTTTCATAAACAAAATTAATCTCTATTTCGCTTCGACATCGCATTACGTCAGAATGGATTTAACATTATCGCGAATTCTTTTTGTTTGGTTTTTTGCTGTCATGAGAAGGTTCTTACGAAATAAAAACTGGTATTTAATTTTAATGCTACGGTCTTAGTTTCCTGTTCTGCAACTATCACCAATTGTTTATCAAATTTGCTAAAAAATATTGTACCACTCGATCATGCCAGATAAAGATTTTACAGGGATATAGAACAGTCAGCTGGTTTGTATATTTCACCATAACAATCTGAAGTCTTTGGAATCTGAATACTTGGCAACATTTGTTAAAAAGGTAAGCTAATACGCAGGTTTTGAAATAAACACTCAAGTGGGAACAAGGTACTTCACAGTCACAAGGTCACACGTAAGTTTGGAATTATTTTGTACTAGCAGCTATCGCACATCTACGACATCGTCAGAATAAAATAGTTACTTCGAACTTGGCTGAAATATTGTTGATTTTTAATTCCGGGCTTTTATCTATTTTCATAACGAATTTCATTAAATCAGAAACAGAGACATTCCTAACAATAGTACGGATGTGCATATTTATCTTCTTGATAGATACTATGATAAACACTTAATCTAAAGATAAGTATTTGTGTATTTTCATATTCTATACTTCTTTAAAAATATTAAACGCCTCTTCAACTAAGCACTCTCTATAATTTACATCCAGCTAATGACACTAACATGACGTGGCAGCATTTCATTTGTTGAGACTCCAATTGCAGACAGTCGTTTTCTTATGATAATGGAAGGCAAACAAGCAGACGGATTTCCTGAAGGTAAGAAATTCACGCCGCCTAGAAACGCCAAAGCTGGTAATGATGCGTCGCCAACCTGAGGCCTGGATGTTAGGCCTCGAGCAAAAGTAAGTTTACCGGCTACCATACCCTCCAAACCGAAACACGTAATGACGTTATGGCGGCAGGAATAGGTAAGGCGGTGGTACGAATCCGGGCGAATCGCTGCGGAACTCTACCACCTAGTAGGATGTCACGGTGTTAGTGACGGTAAGCCTCTGCTCGCCTTTACAAGCTGCCTAGTAAGAAGGCAGAAGGTCTATTCTGCAAAGGAGCCCGGACTAACAAAAATATGTTATTGGAAAATTATGTTCAACGAGTGTTCAAATTTTTTGTAGTAATACAGACGAAGTGGTATGAGCTTGTTGCTTAGTTACTATTTATTTATAGAAACCTAGACATAGACGGGAAGGGTAACCACACCCTTATTGTCCTTGTAATCAACCAATAACAGTGTTAGACTAGGGTGCGGTTAGATGATCGCCTAGAGCACCGGATACGAAGAGGCGCCTACTTAACCTTTGTGGACGGCCAACACACTTGTAATTTTCCTAAATTAACCAAAGGGATCATTGAAATGGAAAAGCTAGGATCGATAATATATAAAATTCTAGTAATTTAGATAATAAACTAAATGAAATTTATTTAATAAATGCTACGAGTTTTAATTGGACTCCCTGGCCAGGGTGCTGCAATCTAATGCTTAAGCTGGCACTGGAAGTCGATTCCTAACTGTAAGTGCTGCGCTGCGACAAGATTAACTAATAACTTCGATTCAAATCTACGTTTCATTATAGACAATAATTATAACTAATTTCTGGTTTTATCTAAGTTAGCTTTGTAGGTCAGTGACATACCAAATCCATTGTGAAACCAGTTATCAACGGCAACTGGTGTTTTAATAGTGAATAGGTTTTGCACGTCTGTTAAGATATTTGAATGGGTTAATAGTCTCTGACATTATTATCAGACTCACTTGCTTTTGTCCTCTTCTTTAATGAGCTCAGTACGTAGAGGCGAAATGCTTAGAGGGTATACTAAAGGGAGTGAGAAAATTTTTGATCGCCTCGTTGGGCGATGCGTTGACACACCGCGAGGCGCAGGCTCGATTCCAGACAAGAGCAAACATTTGTCTGGGTGCTTATTATATTTATTCGGGTATCTTAGTATGTCCATGTATCAAAATCATGGACTAACACTCATAACAAAAGCAATTTGCTTACTTTGGTATTACTCAATTTGTGTATCTTGTCAAAGGTATATTTATGTCCAAGGGATACAAGGGATATTATTATTAACATATGTTTTATAAAGTATTTTTTCTGATGCTTATTCGACAGTGATTTTTTTAAACACTATAACCACGTCTTCATATGTGTTATTGATAATGATTATGATGAAACATTTTCTTAATAGATGCGGCTGCGACGAATGCGTTAAATCATCTCAGGAAGACTCGTTACGGCACTCTCAAGCACGCATCAACGCTTACAGAGCATTGTCATCACCTTCCCTTATAGCTTTATCTTCAGCAGATCCAGTATTGACTGCCTTTGAGCTGTCGTGGGAGTTGGGAAAGCTGAGCAGAATGGAAACTGAGTTCCGAGTAGAATACAAGGTACGATTTTAGAAGCATCTGTTTATTATAAAAATGATTACGTCAAACTAACCTTTTGGCTATTACTATCTTAAATTTATAGAAACTGACTAGAAATATTGAAAAAATTATATATTTAAAATAATTAGTAGAAATTCTTCTTAACAAAGTTTCTAAGTTTCCATAAAATCAGTATATTAGATACATTATAAGTATTATAAGAAGAATGGAAACTGTATTCAGAGCTGAATGGTAACCTAACCTATTACTTATCGGCTCTTAATACAGTTTGATGTGACGCGCTTACCTGTTGAAGTACTTTTTGACTACCTTGTAATAAAAGTGAAGGTCTCTTTGTGATGCTGAATTTCCACAATATTACCTGCCGGAAATTCCATTCTGATAACCTCGTTAGACCAAAGGGTTTGGATTCGAAAGAAACAACCATTTGAGTCATGTTCGTTTCTGTAGTGATCGCCTCTGTGGTCTAGCGGTCCGGGTGTTGGACTTGACTGCATGAGGCCCTGGGTTCGAATCCCGGGTCGGCCAACAAAAAGAAAATTGTATTTTTCCAATTTTCTAATAAAAAAAAATGTTGGTCGGGATTGGAAATGTACCCGGTTGGCGATAGGCTTGCCACCTATCACTTTGTGGGATTTAGTGTCTTCGGCTAGTCGTGGGTGCCTTGGTTGTACCTCTGCCTACCACTTCGGGGATATGGGCGTGATGATACTTTTTCGTTTCTGTAGTTCTATGTCACTTACACATTCTCATTTTACTTACTTCAGAATGTACTTAAGTATTTTTATTTATCATAATATACCATGCGACTTATGACTGAATTTGTGATATGATATAGTCCGTAGGAATATATATCATAAATAGGATAATAGTTAAGTTCCTCTGACTTTTGGATTTTTGTTCGTAAATAGTTACTAAAAAAAATTTGTTATTTCAAGATTGGTCCGTCTGCGCAAGAGTAAAATAAAGATAGCTAAATTCGTAAATTCGGTGATAACACCTATTGGATACATTCATTAAGTATCTGGGTGCACGGTAGTACCCCCGCCAAGTCGAGTGAAAAGCAAACACTGCCGTACCATTCTTTACTGGAACCAATTCGCCGCATTTTCAGGTCCCTATTTGATAAACTTTGGGTTAACCTAACACCAGCTGCATCTTAGACACCAATTACATGGTCAGTTTTGCCACAGTTTTCAGCATAGTTAAAAAATTACATTTCAAGTATAATTAAAAAAATGATTTCGGCTTGAAATGAGTTACTGTGGTACAACTGACAGCAAAACCTATGGTGTAATGACAGACTTACACTGACGATACTCTGACAATTGAGTTAATGCGAATTTACTCCATATATTGATATTTTTATTACTTACGCGTATATACTTCCGTTCCATTATTTTATAATTCCATGCAATATAAATTTAAAAAAGTGTCTTTACGACTGTACTCCCTAAGAGGAAGGGAGAAATACAAGGTACTACTTATTTACTCAGAGTGATAGTCGGTAAACCATACCAGCAACTTTGTTTTTTTTATTATAAAGTCAAAAAACATATTTTTAATTGGCCGCGACCTTGAAAATCGTACCCAAGACCTCATACGCAAAAACTAGAACGCCAAATGTAAAAAGCGCCAACACTCGACCAATAAAACAACGTAGGCGATATTATAAATGACTTACAAAATATGGAAATTTATCCTAAATACGTTGTGAACGCTAAAATAATTAATGTTTAATTTCCACAGACATTGAGACAACAAGTCCAAGAATTCGCGACGTCTTTACTAGATCATACGCGAACATCAAGTGAATTGGAAATAATGCTGAACTATAACCCTTGGGACCAGGACGTTTGGGAGCCGGGGGAGAGACAGACTTTGGGCAGGTTAAAACTCGCAATTGATTATAAGCAGAAAATGGTAAGATCAAGTATTAAATTTATGTTTGTTTACATTAGCCTCTCTAAATTCTAGAAAAAATGGTTGTCTGTCGAATCGTTTACTAACACCTAGTTGAACGTGATAACGTCATAAGAACGGAGGCCGATTGGGCTTCTTTGTCGCTCGTTCAGCGCTCTCGCTTGCACTTCAGGCATTAAGTGGAACAATTCAGAACGAGGTAACGCCGCATGAATGTTTTTTGGTGCGTGCAGCTGGCTCCATCGAATTATAAGACGTTGTCACGTCAAAAACTTGTTTGCGGGTCACTAGAAAGTGATATAAGTAGGTCAAAAGTTGTGAAGTAAAAATTCTAAACATAGAAATTTATCTAGAGATATTTAAGTAAGACAAAAGAAAGAAAATATTATTATGAGTCTGGCTAAGATTGTTATTGATAATTAGAAACAGGAAATAGTATGCTCAATCTATAAATTCTACGTCTAAGTTTTTTACAGCAAACAAATTTGTAATGTGTTTTGGCACTTCTAACAAAAAAGCCTATTTTGTATGTAAGAGGCCAGCGAACAGGCACATCGCTCTCAGGATAGTGAGAGATAACCGTGGACTATAGTAACCATAGACATCATAGGCACGTCGCGACGTGCGACGCGTCGCTGCCATGTGTCCGGAGATTTTTCCTAATGTGCAATTATACCAGCTACCCTACCCTCTGTGCCGAAATACGACAGTCCTAAACACGGTCACAATGGCGAGAAATAGGTAAAACGGTGGATTTCTACCTTGGAAAATCGCTGTAAAGTATTAGATATACACATTAGTAAAAACGTGTTTTATCAGTTATAACAATAAAGCAATGTGTAAGGTCAGCGAAGAAGGACACAGCTCTCGTGGTGGTAAGCAATAACCATGGCCTACAGACACCATAGATGTTACAGGTGCGTCGCTGTCCTGTGCCGATATGTTAGGCCTATTGTGCAAGTCTTAGGGCTTTTTTCATTTCCGAGCCGTCATTATGGCGGCAGGAATAGGTAAGGTGGTCGATGCCTACCCGGCTAATTGCTGCATAGCATTCTATTTGGTAGAGTAGTAATAATTTAAATAAAATTAAAATTATGTTTTTTTTATCCGTGTACATCTTTAGGATTATCAAAGAAATGTTGATTTAGTTTTACCATCCATATCATTAGGAAATCCGTATATTTGTTTGCCTCGTGATTCCAAAAAGTCTCATCTTAAAATAAGTTATGCAAGTCACATT
>NJDC01003407.1:98808-121500 GCA_002245475.1 Calephelis virginiensis
AAAGCATTTTTTTTATGTGTAAGGTCAGCGAACAAGGACACAGCTCTCGTGGTGGTAAGCAATACCCATGGCTTACAGACACCATAGATGTTACAGGTGCGTCGCTGTCCTGTGCCGATATGTTAGGCCTATTGTGCAAGTCTTAGGGCTTGTTCCGTTCAGGGCCATCATTATGACGGCAGGAATAGGTAAGGTGGTCGATGCCTACCCGGGCAAATTGCTGCACAGCACTCAACTTGATAGAGTAATAACAATTTAAATAAAATTAAAACAATATTTTTTTATCCGTGTACATGTTTAGGATTATCAAAGAAATGTAAATTTAGTTTTACCATCCATACCATTAGGAAATCCGTATATTTGTTTGCCTCGTGATTCCAAAAAGCCTTATCTTAAAATAAGTTATGCAAGTCACATTTTTAATATCTAAAGTTACACCATAAATTTTATTTTATACTTATGGATAATAATAGCTACAACTTCTTCAGTCTAAGTTTAAAACTACGTTAAAAGGAAATTATCTGGGATATAAACATTTTTTACAGCTCTTTGAACGAACTTTGTCACCATCAGTACTTCTAGTTTTGTTTAAGTGCATTCCATGCTTTCTGCACAAGATTATTCTAGATAGGAAAATAGGATTTTAAATTTTCGTTTATATATCTAGCACTTTATATTACGTTTTTTTGTCCTTCATTACTTTTAAGAATATAGACCAACAACTTTCTTGCCAAGTAGCTCGTAAGAGTAACCGTCGGTTTATTTGTCAATAGCTGTTACTGTATCTTCACGCCCATATCCCCGAAGAGGTAGGCAGAGGTACAACCAAGGCACCCACGACTAGCTGAAGACACTAAGTCCCACAATGTGATAGTTGGCAAGCCTATCGCCAACCGGGCACATTTACAATCCCGACCAACATTTTTTATTAGAAAATTGGAAATATTCAATTTTCTTTTTGTTGACCGACCCGGGATTCGAACCCGGGACCTCATGCAGTCAAGTCCAACACCCGGACCGCTAGACCACAGAGGCGTTACTGTGTTCGACAATTCGCCTGAATTAGTACCACTGTCTTATATATTCCTGTCGCTATAATTTCAGTGTCGGCTACCGTCGTTTTTTGGCTTAGTTTTGAGGTATCCCATAAACATAATTGCCAAAAAGGCTTAACATTCTTAATTTAGCAACTTAGTATAATCATCTTTGGTTTCTATATCTAATATGTAGGGTTTTACTTACTATGGAGAAATCCTTTTAGTCTAAAATGTTAATTTGCTGAATTTCGTCTTTAATTTTTAAAAAATAAAGACGAAACCACAGTAGTTTATTCCACCGAAAAATATTAATAGTTGCAATACAGATCCATAAAAGATGTCTTTGTTTTAGTTCGTGGCTCATCCCAACGTACAACAACTATTAGGAGCCATTTGGTACGACGGACTTCCTGGCTTCAAACGGAAAAACATGGTCGGACAGTTAATACAGGTATGTCATATAAAGTAAAATTTCCAACTTTTAAAAATAGAAAATACAAGATTAAAGAACCTATAACATATCTGGCCCTGCTATATGTATTTCGTAATATCATGGCCTCCGTGAATAAAAACTAACTGTAAAAATATCTTTCAGAGCTGAGCTCGTTCTTTATACTTTTTAACCCAACTTAAAAAAAGGAGGTTATAAATTTTACTTTTGTGTTTTTTAAAGTATTAACTTGTCTGTCATTTTAGAACCGATTTTTTTTTATTTGGAAGAGCTTACTTTAGAGCTTACATTGCCACTGCATCTGGATCTGTTAATGGAATCTGGGTTAGTATTTAAATTCATTGGATGCAGATGACACGATATTTCAATCGAGGTCGGCCAAATTATGTCTTTTTTCTACTAGCAAACCGTCCCAGCTTCGCACGGGTTGACTGTCTTCTATATTATGTTATATATAACAACAAGCGGCCCGCCCCGCCTTCGCACGGATATAAAATATACATATAAACCTTCCCCTTTAATCACTTTATTGATTTGAAAAAGCATTAAAATCCGTTGCATAGTTTTAAAGATTTATATACATACAAAGGGACATAGGGACAGAGGACTTTGTTTTATACTATGTAGTGATTCCCGTGTCACAATGTTAGTTACCGTACTCCTCCGAAAAGGTTTGACCGATTTTCATGAAATTATGTTAGCACTAACTGCTACCTGCGGCTTCGCCCGCGTTTTCACAGAAACCCGGTGTGCGATCGGGATTAAAAATAGCCTATATGTTAATCCAGGTCACAATCTATCTGTCTTCCAAATTTCAGACAAATCCGTTCAGCCATTCGAGCGTGAAAGAGTAACAAACATCCATACATCCATATTTACAAACTTTCGCATTTATAATATTAATAGGATATTGAGTAGGTTTGAGAATCGTTACGATTCGAACATCTATTTTTCATACCCTTAAGTGACAAAGGTGACTCACCCCTTTTTTTGACAAAACTCACATTCAAAAATAGTAGCAGCTTATACATATAAACTTTCCTCTAGAATCATTTTATCTTATTAAAAAAACTGCATCAAAATCCATTGCGTAATTTTAAAGATCTAAGCATACTTATGGACAAATCGCGGAAAGCGACTTCATTTATACTATGTAGCGATTAAGCTCTCTTATATTCTCTGATATGTACTTACGGCCAATTTAATAATGTATCTCAATCTAATGGATTTCAAGCAATCTAGATAGCTGCGTATCCGCCGGCCTATCCTATACCTCATTCTCATATTTATCCTGTGCACATATATTATTGGCAAGCGATAACATAAAAATGGATCAAAATATCAATCTTATACAGCGAGTTTTGGATTAGGATTGATTATTAATATTGGCCGTTAGTAACGACGTTTAATATTATCTTTGTAGAAATAGGTACTCATTTCTATTGTATTTCAGGTGGCCAAGCTGGGTGTGATGTTCCCTGTGTACTGTTCTTTATACATGCTGGCGCCAGAGTCCGAGTACGGACAGTTCATGAAAAAACCCTTCGTCAAATTCATCTCTCACAGCTCATCATACATGTTTTTTCTTAGTAAGTTGTATATACATTTTTCTCTGCTTTTTAACATTTGGACCGGGAAGACCAGGTTTGACATTCCACGATCAGATCACTCGAATATTATCCGAAGGTGGTGTCAAGAGTCTCCGAAACCGGCGTGTTTGTATCTAAAGGGTAATGAGTGTGAAGGAAGCTAGACAGGTTTGTCAGGATCGTGAGGTCTGGCACTCGATACTCTCTGCCTACGCCGTAAGGGACTTGGCGTGAAGATATGTATGTATTTTTGACATTTGATTGAAATTGCAACATTTTTAAGTCGTAATCAGATATTACGCAGGCTACTATCAAATTACATTATTTTCAATCAATATCTTTGCTTTCAATAGACACACATTTTTTATTATATGGCTGAGTATTAAGTAATGTTCCCTATTCATAAAAATTACAATATGACTAAGTGATTTTCCCGTTATGCAAAAAAAATATTTAAAAATCGTCTTAGGAACCCTTTCCAATTGTTTTATAAATAACAATAAATACGAGTTTGAATAATAATATTTAAATTGTTTTCGTCTTATTAATAAGCACGGAGTAAAGTAGGTTCATCCTGGTATTAAAGTCTTTATTACAATGAGATACAGACTCTAATATTAACAAAATTTTACTATTACCTTAGTCCATGTTTCATATTTTTAAAGAAAAGAAACACTTGTACTGTTTTACTTATCACTTATAATTTATTACTTTGTAATTAGTTGTTAAAACTTAACTTTAAGTTAACTTAACTTAACTTTAAGTTTTAGCCCTGATGATGCTGTATAAGCGAAACCGGTAGGCTACTAATTACAAAGTAATAAATTATAAGTGATAAGTAAAACAGTACAAGTGTTTCTTTTCTTTAAAAATATGAATATTTGGAAGTTATACCAAGCGCCGACGATGGAAAATATCAAATTAGTCCATGTTTATTTATAAGACGTCCAATGTTTTACCTATTGCTAAAATTACAACAAAAAAATAGAAATCTCTTATTTGTGCACATATGCCGTATATACTGCCTTTTGTAGACTTAAATATATATTTATATTTCGTTAAAACAATCTCTTCACTAGCTGTTAAACGTGGTTTCATCTGAAAGTAATTTGTTTTTGCTCTCCTGCGGACACTATGATGAAGTATAAAGTATCCTAAAGTATTTGACCGCCTCGTTGGTCGAGTGGCTAGCGTACACGCCTAACTACACTGACCAACCGCGAGGCTCGGGTTCGATTCCCGACGGGGGCAGGCATTTGTGTGATGAACATTTAAATGTCTGCATTTCCGGGTCTGGGTGTTTATTAAATTTATTCTGGTATCTATTTAAGTATTTCTATGTATTAGTATCGTTGACTAACACTCATAACAAGCATATAATTTGCTTATTTTGGGGTTAGATTTAATTTGTGTTACTTGTCCAGGGATATTTATTATTTATTTTTTATTATTTATCCTGTGTTTAGTCCTCTGTCTCGAAGCATCTTCATCTCATATTTCATCAAACTCTACATCGCGTCATAACCGCGAAAGCGTAATAAAGGACAGGTTTTGGTATAATATTATGAATTTGGTATAGATGTATGGATTTTAAAAGAAAGCTGCTGTCTTTGGGCGCTTCCTTAGCCTGCGGATAATGTTATTCTACCACGTTTTCTTCATTCATAACTTATTAAACATGCTGCACAGGAAGCCAGGGTTTCTCAAATATGACGATAACAGAACACCCACTAAATGTCTTGTATTTTATGGAACCCCTTATTAGAATATTACAAATCAAATTTACTGTAATTTACAAATTTGAACAAGTAACGTTTATTAGAAAAACCATTTCATAATGTAAAAATAAAATTGTATTCCGGTTTTGTCAATATTTATTATTGTCGCCACCTCCTAGCTACTAATTAGAGTTATGAATTACCGCGTCGGCCCGGGTTCCTTTGCGGAATAGACCATCTGCTTTCATGCCAGGCAGCTCGTAAAAGGCGAACACAGGCTTACCGTCACGAACACCGTGACTTCCTAATAGGTGGTAGAATTTTGCAGTGACTCGCCCGGATTGCTACCACCGCCTTACCTACTCCTGCCGTCATAACGCCCAATGCTTGCCGCTGACGTGTTCCGGTTCGGAGCCGATCAACTTATTTTTTTTTGAGGCCTAACATCCCGGCCTCAGGTTTGCAACGCACCATTACCACATTTGGTGTCTCTAGGCGGCGTGAATTTCTCACCATCAGGAAATCAGCCTGCTTGTTTGCCTTCCATTAATTATCATTAAAAAGAAAAATTATTGCCGTCGTGACTACTTCGACGGCCTTGATGACTTTCTCGAGTTCAACTATTCCAGAGTTGAGAGTTATTGTAATAACCTGGCAATTAGCAACAAATCAACGCTAACAAATTTCGACAAAACCCTTTCTGGGCTTCTCTAGGTTCCTACTCTGAGAACCGCTGTCGGAGACTGTCGTAATTTATTTAAATTCATTTATTGTCATTCGCTCTCGAGATGACTTACAAATCTGTAGCACGTGCAAGAGAATAGCGGAATCGCATGGATTTATATGCAAGGTCTTCTAAATCGTGTAGTAGAGCGTGTAATCGTATTTCTTTGCCATTTGTAGTTAGAACTACGTAGTACTCACGGTCAGCCATTATCTAGCAGTGAGCTTAGACTGGTATTAATAAACATGAATAAGAAACTGAAAGAAATGAAATACAACATAATATACAACATAACAAAAAACAAAACATTTTATAACACTTTAAGTATTTACATTCAAAAGAATTTTTGATAAAGCTTTATGAAACATTAGACATTTTATTATGTAGATATATAATTTGTTGCCAACTTGACGCTTGGAAGTAAATTATCTTGAGTAAATAGATTTACTATCCAACCCTTCAAAACAAAACACGATTTGATTATTGCCGTCATGACAAGCGCTCCGAGCTCGTCGTGGCGGCAGGAGCACGGCGGCAGGAACATTTTGAGGGCCGAGTGTCATGGCCTGTGACGAATAATAGAGCAATCCCAACAACAAAATAATTGAAAGCAATTATTGAATTCAGACAACTATTTTGTGTGTAAATTACCTCTTTGGTAACATTTAACAATTTGGCTATTTTTTATGCATTTTAATGCCACAGCCCTTACGAGGTAAGCAGAGAGTATTAAATGCCAAATCTCATGATCCTTGCAGACCACTTGGTATCCACCATATAATTTTAAAGAGGCTAATTGTTTGGATAAATATAATTAGCCTAAAAATAAAATGTCATCTTATCTTATACCTTTAAATGAGCAATTCTTGTATAAATATATAATTGGAATCTCGGAATCGGCTCCAACGATTTTCATGAAATTTTTGTATGTAAGCGGTTTCGGGGGCGATAAATCGATCTAGCTAGGAATCATTTTTAGAAAATGTCATTTATTCGTGTTTAAACTGAAAATTTTATTCATGTTTTAACTGAAAAATATGACTCTTCCTGACATCTATGGGCAAATAATAACATAATTTTTTGAGCTATAAAGTTGTTTCAGCAGATGGCGTTGTTAAGTGACACGAAGTCAGTGAGTGTTTGCTAAAAAAATACTAAGCAAAGCTCGGGTATCCACCTGGATACCTACCTACCTACCTACTACTGGAAATTCCTACTGGAAGTACCTACTTAATTCTATATAAGAGATAGACTTATTTTGGTCATGACAATAAAGTTTGAGTAAAGAGATAATGACTTAATACAATGGAAAATACCATGGTTACATTTAAACAAGATTTTTAAGAAAAAGTTTTCCATCAGTCAGAATTTGAAATCGTGACCTTTTTTCCTCAATTCCTAACTAATTTCACTAAAGTAAAAAACTTATCTTCACGCTAAGTTTTTATGGGGTAGGCAGAAAAATCAAAATCATTGCAAAACGCGTCATTTCATACAAAACGCGTCGGTTTCGGAGACCCTTTTTGCCACATTCAGATAATACCCAATTTTTTTGAATGACTAATGTGTTGCCAACCTTGCGGTTTTTACAACTTCACCGACCTTTGTGGGCCGAGCAGAGTGCTATAATACTGTCATTCCTTCCACATTAAAGAACCACTTGAGAATGATTTTTCTCATTTTTACAATACTTCCTTTTAATTATTTCCAGTCTTTCTCGGTCATCCATAACATGCAAAGCGAATCTAGCATTCTAGCTCCAAAAATCGCTTTGAAATAATTAAAATATTTAAAGTAAAAAACACATCTTAAATAGGTAAAACGTTAATCCAAGGATCAGGATAATGTACGGAGCATAAGTAAGCGCACCGTTCTTATGAATATAAATGTAGCTACTTATGTTAGCTAACGCTTCTTCATTTCTTTCAAACTTTTTTTTTGTTAGAATATGAACCAGCTATTTTCTATGTATCTTAAGGTATTTTAAGGCTTATGATATGACTTGTAGACACAATAGATCTTATAGATGGGTTATTGTCCTACGCATGGATTAGTAAAGCCTGTTTACTTGCAAATTAACCGACTACACTACCACCGAACTGGAACACGACAGCGCCGAACACTGTCACTATGGCCACATAAATGAGTGACACGATGGATGCTTAAAAATTATCTTCACGCCCATATCCTTAAAGAGGTAGGCAGAGGCACGACACTAAGTCCTACAACCAAGCAAGCAAGCTTATCGATAACCGGGCACATAACCAATCACAGGCAACGTTAATAGAAAATTTAAATTATACATTTTCTATTATTTTTGTTGACCAACCCGGGAAACGAACTTGAGACTGAGGTCAAGAGTATAAATTCAAAAATTAGTACTGTCTGGATGTTCACGATGCCAGGTCTATTATGGTTAGTCCTCTTGAAACAGCTAACATGTTTTAATATTAAGGGGCCATGTATGCTAAAATACGTCAGCAATATACTGCTTTTTTCATACAAAGCAATTATTGAACTTGGCGACAAAATTACACAAGATTAACATTAATATGCTTTATAAGACTAGTGTTTCCAAAACACGATCCATTTCACTTTGCTCGATAGAAAAAATTCAAAAAGTTAACCCTTTTTTGAAGGCAAAACCCAACTGTCTACTTCAATTATGAAAATATCAAAACCAGATTTAACATAAACATAGATAAGTATTATACCTAAAAGATAACTGTTTCAGTTTTATATATTTTTTTTTCATATTACTTTTATAGTGTCAAAAATAGTGATTTGGCGCTTAAGACATTTACTTTAGAGCGCAATATTTCATAGTAATCATGGAACGGGGGAGTGCGCTGATTAACTCTCCTGGCTGACTAAGTATGGGGCCTTAAATTTGAGTTAAAACTTATAATTAATTTTAAAAATTATATATGAATGCACTTTGAAATAAAAAAGTGTTCGTAGTACTAACTCAACAAGTTTTTCTTCTTATTAATCAGCACATATACTTTGTTAATAATAATCAGACAGTATGGTACCACCGACATAGCTATAGCTTTGAAATGGGGGGTCCCTAAAATAAAAAAAAACAGAGCTCTCACGCCAATTAAATCTATCATTTACAAATTTAATATTGCCTGCGACTCTGACACGCAAGTATAGCCACGGGTTATCTATAATATATAACTATGGTTACTCTTAAGTAGGTAGGTGTCTTAAAATAAAAAGTTATTTGCAATATTTATTCAAAAGTAACTAAGTAATTTTTTTGGACAAGTAAGATGGATATGAATGGGTGGGGTCCGGACCCCCTAAACCCACTTATATACGTCCACGTATGGTACCCATAAGCCACGGTAAGTCTGCATAGGGTACGGAAACGTTGTAGCGTTTGGATGCAACAACCCCATCTCTATGTAGTGGAACAATAAAGTGATTCATGTTACTGGTTATTATATTTGTATTGGGTTGGTGATAGAATTCAGCAAAGACTTGCTAAGTGCTTGCTATTGCCGTGTTCCGGTTAAGGAAGAGGATGACCAGTAAACTTATTTACTTTACGTTTTACATTTGCAATGCTACTACTACTATACTACTATATCCAAGTCTTTGGTTTTAATTAATACCACTAGATATTGTTTAATTTTCTACCATCCTGTAATATTAAAATACTTAATCCGAGTTTGCTAAACCCTAATTTTATTGATTTGTTACTAAGATAACGAGTACACATTATGCGCTACAAATTTCAGACATCAAATTAGCAACGTATCATTAACGTTTTTAATGGGTTATTTGCGTCTATTTCTTACCATCAGGATATCCGTCTCTTTATCCGTGTTTCAATGCTTTACAAAGTCGGCTGTATTATTATATGTGTATTTCAGTTATTTCTTATTCCACGGTAACTTTTGAACTACGGCAATTATAATAACCTATTTCTTCAGACTCCCTACATTAATCCGAGTGATACTCACTACTTTTTATGATGGGTATCACTACATAGTATAAAACAAAGTTGCTTCCTCTGCCCCTATGTCCCTTTGTATGCTTAAATCTTTAAAACTACGCAACGGCTTTGGATACAGTGTTTTTTAATAGATAAAGTTACTGAAGAGGAAGGTTTATATGTATATTTCATAACCGTGCGAAGCCGGGGCGGGCCGCTAGTTTTCTAATATAAATAACGTTGCCTGGAAATGGATATGTGCCCGGTTGGCAATAGGCTTGTCACCTATCACATTGTGGGACTTAGTGTCTTCGGCTAGTCGTGGGTGATCTGATTATGCCCCTGCCTACCGCATCGTTAGAAATAGGTGTGAAGATACTTTCTTTTTTTCTTTAGATTTCTTGTTGGTATTGTACAAAATACAAAATAATGCGTGCCAGCCAGATAGTTAGATTTTATAAAAGTGACACTAAACTAGTCTTTCCTTTACAGTGTTACTTTCACTAGCTTCACAACGAGCAGAGTATGTTGTACTAGAATATTCTGGGATAGCCTGGCTTCAAGAGTTGGTAGAGTTTTGGAAGTCCCGAGAACGAGGCTCTCTACCTGGCATCATAGAGTTCGCTGTCATGATCTTCATAGCAAGTAAATTTTGTTTTTTGGCATGCGTACATGTTTTTGCACCCGTCTTTAATTGGAGTCCCGGGGAAAGAGCATGGGCTTAAATGTTTTGTCGTGGCAAAAGAAATTTAACAAGCATGCGGCTCCGATGATGGTGATAGATAACCACAGTTTCTGGGCAAGATCTAGTCACTGCCACGTGGCCAGGTGTTAGGTCAATTAAGGAATAATTAAGACGGTGGATCCCTATCCAAACAAGTTGCTGCTCAGCAGTCTGCCACCAATGGTCTATAGTTTAAAAAAAATGTTTGACGGCGTCAAACTGTCAACGTTGATTTCTTTTCTTAAACTTGTTTAAAAAACGAGAAGGTTCTCAGTTCAGCCGGTTTACTTTTTTATCTATGTAACACCGATTTTTCCGAGGCTTCTGAACCGATTTAGGTCACTATTTTGTTTGTTTGTTGCGGAATAATTTCGAATTTGCCCCATAAAAGATTGATTCAGGTTCGCCCATTGCTTTTTATTTAATGCGCATTTTTTTCTATTTTCACCAATCCCGATGTAGATTTTTATTAAATTAAATGGTATCAGCAATAAACTAAAAAATATTAAACAAAAATAGTTAAAAAAACCCGACTTCAAAACTAAAAAGTAAAAAATAATAAAAATTTAATAGTACATACTGCCTATTATTAATGTTTGAAATTTTCTAATCGGTATGAAGTCAGTGCTAAAACAATTTAATACTTACTTGTAATATAATCATTAGTTTAATAGGTAATTACTGTCGACTATAAACAACAGCAGGACACTATTTAGTCTCATAGATCAGCTGGTAGTAAAAACTATACGTAGCATACAGACAAAAAAGTTAATGATGTAATGGTAATCTGCCGCTGGAGTTAAAAAGCGTCCTCGAAACACCATTATTTATATGAAATTTCTTCCATGTGCACTAATCCTACGATTTTATAATAGGTATTATGTTTTGTACATAGGTTTAATATGGGGCGAAATACAATCTCTATGGTCAAATGGCTTCGAGGAATACTTGGCAGACTTATGGAACATCGTGGACTTTGTCACCAACGTATTCTACGTGGCCTGGATCACGTTGAGGTTCACTTCCTGGTATATTGTACAGGTGAGGGTTATTAGCTTTCTACTATATTGACCCCGTAACCATGGGCTTCTTACAAGAATATAGAGTAAGTGTTAATGTATCAGCTCTTAAGAGGCGAGTATCAGTTCATTTGTCACTAATACCGTGGCTTAGACTAGGTGGTAGAGTTTTCAAACATCTCACCCAAATTATTGCAGCCACTTTACTAACTCCTATTTTTATTTTTTTCAAGATATTGGAAGGCAAACAAGCAGACGGATTTCCTGATGGAAAGAATTTCACGACGCCTAGAGACACCAAAGGTGGTAATGGTGCGTGCCAACCCTAGGCCGGGATGTTAGGCCTCGAGTAAAAGTAAGTTTACCGGCTACCTTACCCTCCAAACCGGAACACGTCATGACGTTATGGCGGCAGGAATAGATAAGGCGGCGGTACCAATCCGGGTGAGTCGCTGCAAAATTCTACCACCTAGTCAGATGTCACGGTATTAGTGACGGTAAGCCTGTGCTCGCCTTTCACGAGCTGCCTGGCAGGAAGGTAGATGGTCTATTCTGCCCCTGGTACGTTCCATTCTTGAGGAAACTGGCAAACTTAGTGTTGAGAGGCTCAGCGTCATTGCCTAAACCGGTACCGTCTTGTTGTCTCTATGCAACGTGTGTAATACATTCTGCCATAAATCCTTCTTCAAATTTGTGCATGTATATTTCTAACCGTGGCATCCTATGGCATTTTATCTGAACTAGTGGTAGCCCTATGGTCAAAATTCAATCATAATAAATAATTGTAATGTCTTATTGATAAGAACGCCATCTTCATTTCATCTCAAGACTAACTACATTGTTTCCAAACTTTTAGTGCACCATCTGTGATCATTTATCGTTATCATCAATATATCTTTTTGTGTGTGTCAAATGCATGGTAGTGTGGGTAATGTTTTATTTATTGATTTAATGTACTTTATAAGCATTAATATTGAAAAAATATTAGCGTTCTGCACTTCTCCTACACATAAACTATAAGTGTGCCAAATTTCATACTCCTCCGTTCGCGCAATTTTCGTAAAAAGGGGTCCAAAGTTTTGGTATCACGTATTAATATATAGATAGAGGGTGGATTTTAACTATTATTTAACTTTTTACAGCGTGAATTCCACAGCGGAAAAGACCCCTGGTACCCCCGGGAGCGTTGGGACTCATTCGACCCCATGCTGCTATCCGAAGGAGCCTTCGCCGCTGGCATGATCCTGTCGTTCCTCAAACTCGTGCACATATTCTCTATCAACCCTCACTTGGGACCTCTGCAAGTATCTCTCGGAAGGATGATCATTGATATTATAAAGTTTTTCTTCGTTTATATGTTGGTGCTTTTTGCTTTTGGATGTGGTAAGTAATGTTTTTGATTAAACAAAGGACTAGAGATCTAATCTATTGGTCCGTATGCCTAAAAGTAAGTAACGACTGTTACAAAGTAAGGGCGGTAATAAAGAAGTTTTAATTTACTAGCTGCTACCTGCGGCTTCGCCCGCGTTTTCACAGAAACCCGGTGTGCGATCGGGATTAAAAATAGCCTATATGTTAATCCAGGTCACAATCTATCTGTCTTCCAAATTTCAGACAAATCCGTTCAGCCATTCGAGCGTGAAAGAGTAACAAACATCCATACATCCATACTTACAAACTTTCGCATTTATAATTTTAATAGGATTATGTTATTCGCCCCTGTGATATAGTGGTCCGGTTTTTGTGTTGACTACATGATGTCTGGTTGGGTAACTCGAAATATGTTTTTGTTCTATTTCTAAGAAAAACAAAGTTGCCCGGGATTTTATAAGTGCCCGTTTGGAGGTAAGCTTGCCACCTATCACATTGGAAAACTCTATGTAGCCTTAGGCTAATTGTGAATGGCCTGGTTAGTACCAGGTTCCTATATCTATAGTGGCTTGTGATGCTTACCTACTTATTAAGTTATATAGTTTTAGACGTAAGGTACGTAGTTTAGGATCCGAAGCTACGGCCACTGTGTATAATCTGGACATTTAGGTTACTGAATCATTTCAGTAGTTTTGATACAAGACTAATTGGTAGAATTCTTATTGTTCTGCTCGGATTTCTACCCCTACCTTATCTATCTTGTAATAGAATATCGTTTTATATAATTGGCCACAAATCCGTTCCAAAATTTAAAAAAAAACGAGAGAACTACTAATGTTCAGCCATGATGGAATTGAAGACGAAAACAAAAGGTCACAAATGTCATATCATGTAAGACTTTTTTTTGTGGAAATTTTAAAATCTACTTGGTTTGCTAGTAACCCACCTAGGTTTTATGTGGTAGGTAGGCTACCATCCGAGCAGTCAATTTTTCTGACCCTTCAAAGTTCAAAGAAACCTAAGCTCATCTTTATGTTATTTTGTAGGACTTAATCAATTATTATGGTACTATGGGGAATTAGAAAGGAACAAATGTTACCATTTGCCCCACGACAAGAACTTGGCAGATTTCGATAACCAGGAGCGCGCCTGTTCCATATGGAGACGATTTTCAAAGTAAGAGATTATATATTAAATATCTACGTACATACTTACTTCATTTTTATAATATTTTCCTCCGTGTTGGTCCGGACTCCTTTGTAGAATAGACCATCTGCCTTCCTGCCAGGTAGCTCGTAAAAGGCGAGCATAAGTTTAACGTCACTGACACCGTGACATCTGACTAGGTGGTAGAGTTTTGCAGCGACTCAACCGGATTGACACCACCGCCTAACCTATTCCTGCAGCCATAACGTCACTGCTTGCCGTTCACGTGTTCCGGTTCGGAGGATAGGGTAGCCGCTTACTTTTGCTCCAGGCTTAACATTCTGGCCTCAGGTTGGCAACGCACCATCACCACCTTTGGTCTCTCTAGGCGGCGTGAATTTCTTACCATCAGGAAATCCATCTGCTTTTTTGCTATCCAATTTCATAAAAAAAAAACTTTTAGTATCTTTTATTTTTTGGTATAAGATTTTACTTTTTAATTAAAATAACTAATGAAAGCGAAGGAGAGAGCGGGTTGCCATACTCAAACCTGCCAACCTGAAACTAAATATCAATATTCAGACATAAAAATAAACCATACCTAAAATTTTGCAATATCTGAAACACTGTGTACTTACTGTTTAAGGGTGTAATCGAAAATAAAATTTTTGACAACCTGCAAAAAAGCAGTTTAAGAACAAGTAGGTTCTAATAGTAGATGTAGTCTGATCATTTTATTAATTTATTTTTATAGAAGTTAAAAATCATTATCTCAATTCGAATAAAAAAAACATCATTAGAACCTATCATAGATTTGGGATTTACTAAATCTATAAATACATAGCAAAGCAGCTGATATATACAATGCGAATGTGGATAAATGTAGGTACCCGGGGACACCTAGGTTGACATTCCAGGATCAAATCACTCGGGTTTTATCCGTGGGTGGTGTCAAGGGTCTCCGAAACCAGCGTGTTTATATGGAAAAGGTATTGAAAGTGGAGAAAGCTATGCAGGTCTGACAGGACAGTGACACTTAAATTCGATACTCTCTACGTAAATCAGTAAGGGACTTGAAGTGAAGCTATGTATTTATATATGTTTGTGTTGTACCTATATATAATTTGACAGCAGTCATAAGTTAAATTAATTGTTGTATAAAGTATAGATTTGAGTTTTGGCGCCATCGAGAGAAAAAACGGGCGAAGTTTTTTCAAAATTATTGAAATTCGTGTTTATATTGAGGGAAATTAGTCAATTTTGGTAGCATTTTGTGCAAGTGCACAAATGAAATAATCATGAAAAAATTAACGTATCGTGTATTTCTTCGTTGCCGCCAAGTCTCACTACTCGAGCTTGAGTAACGAGGCCACCGCTTTACCCAAGACACTGACATGACTTACTGATGACTTATGACTGATGACTAATTATAATTGTCTGAAATTGATATAAATTAGATGCAAATTTCTACTTGACTAATGGCAAAATACTAACGTGAATGCCAAAACCTTAAGAAAGAAAGAAAAAAAGTATAGATTGCGAGTTTTTTACTTCTACAAGAAAGAACACTTGAAGCGGGATTTCAAAACATCTACAAAGAATATAGAAATTTTGTATTCGATTGGAATACACATTGGTGAATCCCGAACGAAAAAATAAAGCTTACTTTAATCTCCTCTGTGGTCTAGCGGTCCAAGTGTTGGACTGGACTTCATAAGGTCCCGGATTCGAATTCCAGATCGGGCAATAAAAAGAAAATGTCGTAATTGCAATTTTCTAATAAACAGAATTTTTTTCGGGATCTGATATGTGCTTATCATATTCTGGGACTTAGTCGTGGGTGAGCTGGTTGTGCCTCTGCCTACTGCTTCGGGGATATGGGTGTGAAGATACTTTTTACTTAAAAAAGGGCGTTATTTGGAACAGAACAAAGAACATCTAAACAACTTTCTCATTTATAATTTTATGAAATTTTTGCACAGCTTGTTCGAAGTATCACAATCATTGTTTTGGGCGTCCTTTGGTCTTGTGGACCTGACCACGTTTGATCTGACCGGCATCAAGACGTTCACGAGATTTTGGGCTTTGCTTACCTTCGGCTCGTACTCCGTGATCAATATCATCGTTTTACTAAACATGCTTATCGCTATGATGTCCAACTCCTACCAAATTATCTCCGTAAGTATTCAAATATATTTTTAATACTTTCGATTGAAGAGCTTCGTAAAATTTTAAACCCAATTTATGACTAATATATTTTATGTATTTTTATGTTTTTATGTGCCCGGTTGGCGATAGGCTTGCCACCTATCACATTGTGGGGGACTTAGTATCTTCGGCTAATCGTGGGTGCCCTGGTTGTGCCTCTGCCTACCTCTTCGGGGATATGGGCGTGAAGATACTTTATTACTTTTTTCAGCCAACAACAAATAAAAAATTATTTAAAATGGGGTAAAAGTATAAGTACTAAGAAGTACAACGATCCATTAGCAGTTCATTTCTTCGTCATCATTAAATCTGTCTGCGTGATTGCCCTTCAATATAAGATCAATGAACTTGGCTCAAGCGAAGTTTGATCTCAATTGTCTTTTATTCTACGAAGAATCACTTCAAGCAATTTTTTCAATTATTATCATATATGTTACGCCTGATTGGTTTCGCAGAAACGGCTGTCGAAACAAAAACGTTCAAACTTAACTCCCAAATATGTTCACCAACTTTTGCATTTATAATACTTATTTGATAATCAGAAATCAGTACTTATATACCAAATTGATATGTTATTTTTATTTAGTTTGTTTGTGTGTGTTATTTGTGAAATGTGTACGTTCAGAACTTGATACAATATATCTAATCGTACCAAGATATCTTTTCCCATTGCATTTTCGTGTGAAAAAGAATATGTGTGGTGTGAAAAGAGTATGTATAAAGTAGTCTATAAATATAGTAAACTAGAGTTTAACTCTATCCTAAAATATGATATCGTTTCTAAACATTAACTATCATTAGAAGAACCATCAAAACAAACACTTCTATACGAAAAATTAAACCCATCTATCTTGAATTGCCACTATTCCCAAACCTATTTAGCAGGAGAAAAGGAAAAAAACTTTTCGATAATCAAGATGTCTTTAAGTTGTCATTTACTAAAACGCAATATTTCGTGATTTAACCTTTTCGTTAAAAAATAATTAAATGTATTCGAATATGTACATATTTTATCAGGAACGATCAGACACAGAATGGAAATTCGCCCGTACTACCCTGTGGATGTCGTACTTCGAGGGCGGCGCAACTGTGCCACCTCCGTTCAACATCATACCGACGCCTAAACACATGAACTCTTGGTTTACCAAAGTATGCACCAAACCGGAAGAGGGTGCTGTTAATGTATGTATAACTTTATAAACTATTCTTCAATTACTATCTAAATCAGCCTTAATAATCTGCCTTCTTTTCCTTATACAAAACCACAAGACATATTTTTTTAAATTAATTTAGAAATTTAGACATTTAATGAGAAAGTAGAATAAATAGCAAATGATTTTTGTATGTTGTATCTACTACTACAGAAAGGTCTTATACCTAAGTACATCCAGTGTGTTTCATTTATTCCACCACTATTATTTTGAACACAGAGTACCGGAAATACATGTTAATTATGTTGTATTAACGTTAAGGTAACAATTATTATTATTAAAATAATACGTAACAAAATTGTTATTAATGACAGCAATGTTATAATTAGGAAAAAACAAAATTAAATTCGGTTGTAGCCACTTCCCCTTAACACGTCTCCCAAATTAAACTGAACATTGTGTTGCTTACCGACGGTGATGGTTGTTGCAGAGTGACTGTTTTAATTGTTATTCAAAGTCAGACGGAAGTTTGACAAAACACAAACTTTACGGCTGATAAGTTTGTGACTTTGTAAATATTGTTAAAGCGAAGCCTACCAAAACATGAAACTTTCGTGATTTTCCTGTATTTTTAATAACAGTAAAATAAATGATAAATTAACTGTTAAAAAATAAAAGGTTTACTTTCCGCTATACTTCTGCTTCTACTTCAGTATAGAAATATGGGAAAAAATTGACTAATAACTTTCAAACGGATAATCATGTTTCAAAAATTACTTTTACAATTAACTCTATGGTCTAGCGGTTCAGGTGTTAGACTTGACTGCATGAGGTCCCGGGTCGGGCAATAAAAAGAAAATTTGGGTTTTCCAACTTTCTAATAAAAAAAAAGTTGCTCGGGATTTTATATGCCCGGTTGGCTATAGGCTTGCCACCTATCACATTGTGGGACTTAGTACCTTTATCTAGTCGTGGGTGCCCTGGTTGCGCCTCCGCCTACCTATTCGGGGATATGGGCGTGAAGATACTTTTACGATTGAACTCTAATGGTGTCGTCCATCAAATCCATTTCAAAGAATCTGTTATATTCTGAGGCTGCCTCTACTAAAATGAAATAACATTTGAACATCATTTGTATCTGGTACAGAAATCCCGAGAGAAGGCTCGTCTCCGGCACGAGGCCGTAATGCGCGTGCTGGTCCGTCGGTACGTGACCGCGGAGCAGCGAGACCGCGACGACGAGGGCGTCACCGAGGACGACGTCATGGAGATACGGCAGGACATCTCCACGCTGCGGTTCGAGCTCATCGACATACTCCACAACAACGGCATGAAGACGCCGCGGGTCAACCTTCAGGACACTACCAGTAACGTATCTCATACATATTTAAATGTATACTTTCTGTCACTAGCATTTTATGGCGTAGAGATATCCACTATACTTTTCCCCTTAGGGTGGGGTCACTGCAGTGTCTCCAGATACACGGTAATTACCGTTGATGCACCGTAATTGTCTCGTCTTCTACCGTCAAAGTAATAATGCATTACCTTGATGGTACCGTATACCTAATAGTTATTTTTTATGGAAATGTTTAATAATTAATGATATATATAAAATTAAAAAATTATATCTATACTGCGTGAAACGAATCTCAGTCAGTCAAATTATTTTTTTTTATATTTGCATCACCTTCACTGTTCCTGGTTGCCGGGGAATCCCCCAATTTCAAAGTTCTACATACTTTGTTAGAACTAATAACAAGGTTTGGCTATATATTCTCGTCGATATTTCAGCCACGCCAAAGAAACCAGAAATAAATAAAGAAACATACTTTTAACAAAACGGAAATACTTATTTTAACCCAACAGATAGTAAAAAGAAATGCTAAAAACTGCGTTAATTTCTGTCCAACTAATGGCATGTTGTCAAAAATGAATAGTGTAATTTATGAAAAAGAAATTGTCGTTCTTGGAGAGTCCTATTCAGAATAGGATAGAAATTACAGTTTTTTTTGTCAACAAACTTCCGATTGTTGTCCTTTTTTTTGTTGTACTTTCAAGTAATAAAGACCTAATATGATTTGCTATGTTGTTTCCCTTTGAAAAAATGCACGGTACATTTATGCAAATTCACCGTAATTCTTACTAAAAACACCGTATTTTTACCCTAGCAACACGGTAATTATTGAATCACATAATATTAGAATGACCATCAGTAAAAGACAACATATAATCTGAGATCGGGATCCCGTGTTAGTCTGGGTCTTCCCCCGTGTTCCGGTCAGGCGAGGCGAGCACAATTGAAATAGGTCATTACCAAAAAGACAATGGTGGTAAAGTGCTATGTAGCAACTTGTACGTGTAGGGATTTTTTTTATGATATTGGAAGGCAAACAAGCAGACGGATTTCCTGATGTTAAGAAATTCACGCCGCGTAGAGACACCAAAGGTGGTAATGGTGCGTTGCCAACCTGAGGCCGGGATGTTAGGCCTCGAGCAAAAGTAAGTTTACCGGCTACCTTACCATCCGAACCAGAACACGTCATGACGTTTTGGCGGCAGGAATAGGTAAGGCGCTGGTACCAATCCGGGTGAGTCGCTGCTAAACTCTACCACCTAGTAAATTCACTTCACTTTCATTCACTTCACTTTGCCTATTCCTGCCGTAATGATAGCTAGAATTTTCAAAACTCGAATAAATAACCAGTTATGTTTCGATCCGGATAATAAAGTAGCCGGTAGACTTGCACAGCAGGCTCAACATCGGAATGTTATGCCAGCCGGAGCCCTAGGACAGTGATGCAACTATAACATCTCTCTCTCTCTATATATATATATATATATAGGCCATGATTGTCTCTTACCACCAAGAGAGCTGTATGCTAGTTCGTTGACCTATCACATTAAAATAATTTAAAAATATCCAAATCAAAAATGGAAGCGCTGACTTTATGCATACTTACCTTCGATTTGGACATCTGATAATTGAATCCTAATGGAATAGAGGAAAATGTTCAGTTTTTCTCCACTTAGATGACATCATTAATGAAATCAAAGTCGTATTCGTGCAATTTTACTGCGCCAAAATTATTCGCTTCTAAAGCCACGTATTTGTTACAGTTGCGGGCAAGAAAGGAAAAGTTATGGAGAGAAGAATTCTAAAGGACTTCCAGATAGGAATAGTGGAGGGTATCATCAAGGATGTTTTGACCAAAGACAGCAAGCCTAAGGACGTATTCAGTCAGATCGCGAAAGCTATTGGAAGACGCGGCAGTGAGGCCGAAAAGTATAAAAGACAAGTTTTAAGTTTTAATTATCAAATATCGCTTTATTATTCGTTAATTTAAAAGCAATTAAATTGCCAAAAACAGAACAAAGACCGACTGCCATTTTCCCCGTGTTGTTCCGGGCTCCTTTGCAGAATAGATCATCTGCCTTCCTGCCAAGCAGCTCGTAAAAGGCGAGCATAGGCTTCCCGTCACTAACACCGTGACATCTGACTAGGTAGTTTAGCAGCGACTCACCCGAATTGGTACCATCGCCCTACCTATTCCTGCCGCCATAACGTCATGAACTGTTCCGGTTTGAAGGGTAAGGTAGCCGGTAAACTTACTTTTGCTCGAGGCCTAACATCCCGGCCTCAGGTTGGCAACCCACCATTACCATCTTTGGTGTCACTAGGCGGCGTGAATTTCTTTCCATCAGGAAATCCGTCTGCTTGTTTGCCTTCCAATATCATAAAAAAAATCTGCATTCCTACCAAGTAGTTAAGTAAGTGGCGAGCGTTTGTTTTTGTAACTAACACGGTGACCATGACTTGGCAATAGCAACTTGCAAAAACTTGACCGGACCTATTTCGGCCGACTTCCTTTATTAAAAGTATCCTCACGCCCATATCCCCGAAAGGGTATTCAGAGGCACAACCCACGTCTAGCCGAATACACCAAGTCCTACAATGTGATAGCTGGTAAGCCTACACAGGGATTGAACCCAGGACCTCAAGAAGCCAACTCCAACACCGGACCGCTATAACACAGACGAAGTGATATATCAATTTCAACCATTGTATTCCGGTTGGGGAGTAAACAGTTATTCTAAAAGTGCTAAAATCGGGCTGACAGAGAATCTCGACTCTGTCGACCCCAAAGGGTTCTTGGCGTGAAGATGTTTTTTTATGTCTTAACATCCCAGTAACATGTCTTTTTAATTCACTATTGATTTTGGTATCTTGTTTCCTTTTTATCATTTGCTATCAGTTTCACGCAGCTTCTCCTGCGTAACTTGGATTTTTTTGTACCGATTTTGATGAAACAAAGCCTTCGTCATTCAGGGATAATGTAGCATTCTAAGGGTGAAATAATTTTTGATTTCGGTCAAGTAGTTTCGGAGCCTTCATTTACGGAGCATTCATTTCAAACAAACAAAAAACATTTCCTCTTTATAATATTAGTATAGATGTAAAGTACGTAATATGGTTGCGCTGCTGATTCGGTAAGTACCATGAGTATATTTTGTAGGTATGTGAACTGTAGATCGCTTCTATGGTCTTGTTATTCGGTTTGGCGTGAACTTTGTGCAGTCTGAGATTCGATTTCTGGTTTGAAGAACTCAAAATGTGTAATTATTTTCAATTTTCTAGTAAAACCAATTTGCATGATAATGGATAAGTGCCCTTGGTGATAGTTTTGTAACCTATCACATTGAGGGGATAAATAGTACCTTCGGTCACCGGTGATCATGTAGATATTTATCTTTTTTTATGTTATGTTAGGTAGACATAACTAGTATATTTTAATAAACAGGAAGAAAGACTGGAATACTCAAGTCCGGCGAAGCACATTACGCCGAGATCCGATCGGTAGCCAAGCATCCAGACAGTCGCTTCGACTCCATATTCTTGACAATGTGCAGGGTCGTACCATAGATCCCAACAAGTTGCTAGGTAAGATTATTATAACGATATAAATAAAAATATTATAGGAGTCGCAGATCAAACAAAGAAATTGTGTAAAAGGTGTTATTCTAACTTCACCTATTTGGAAAAAACACGGTTCAAAATGTGAGAGAGACAATAGTATATATTTAGTAGTTTATATATCTGTACACCAAGTCTACTTATTTTATTTTATTTAGTACTTTCCTTTTACGGGTTGGCTGGAAGAAATTTCTTTTATTAGAGATAAGCTCGCCTTTTGTTCTTTGTTTTTCTGTTTACTTTTAAGTATTTTTTATATCTAATATCAGTTGTGTAAAATAAAGAGTTAATATTAACTTTTAACGTAATAAGTGGACATCCATTAAAATTAATTCAGTAGTTTCTCGTGCTGCCATACAATAATTATTAATATTTTAATTAATAATTTCATAGAAAATAAAAATACAATTAACGTTTTTCACTTTATTGGATGGGTTAAGACAAATAACAATTACGTCAACAATAACCGTGGCCTATAGACACCATAGGTGTTACAGATGCGTTGCTGTCTCTATGGCCGGGGTGTTTGGCACATTATAAGGAATCATGATACTGTCACTGTCCTTACCCGAATAATTTACAGCATTCACTTTCAGAATACAATCCGAAGTTAGAAACAGTTACTCCGACGAC
>NJDC01003407.1:121735-133396 GCA_002245475.1 Calephelis virginiensis
AGATGCGTTGCTGTCTCTATGGCCGGGGTGTTTGGTACATTATAAGGAATCATGATACTGTCACTGTCCTTACCCGAATAATTTACAGCATTCACCATCAGTGAAAAAAAACTAATAAAAGATAACTTTCAGAATATAACCCGAAGTTAGAAACAGTTACTCCGACGACGAGAGTGGCATACGCGAAGTTCATGAGGAGCAAGATCAAGTCGGACTTCACAGAAAAAGACAAAGAGGACGAGGCAGCTAAAGAGAAAGAAGCGATAGAAAATATGCCAGCAGTGGACAAAGGTGAGATGTACTACTGACTTCTACTACTTAACTTGAAAACAAATGTAATTAAACATTTTTCCTGTAATGAAAAACATATACCGATTTTAAAAATGTAGCTTTAAAAATATATGTACACAAGAACTCCAATAAATGGTATTTTAGGCCTGAAAAGCGCCTTAGTTATGTCAATTATAGAATTTAAATATTTTATACTAAAGCCGGTTATCAACGCACCGTAAACCGTCAATATAACCATTAGCAGTTTAACTAAAAATAACGAAGCGTTGCTCATAGTGACACAAAGATTTAACAATCAAAAACGAACAACTGTAGTTGGATTTTGTACCATTCGTACAAAAAAAAAGCAACCACTCACAAGCAAAACCACTCACTTCTTGAACATAGGAACCGGGCATAAATGAATAGGGAAATTAGGGTCAAAAGTATTCTATGCCCTTATAGAGTAACTGCACGTCAAATTGGGTATCGATCATTTCAGTACAATCTGTACAGATTATGTGTATGAAATTAATGTCACATTTGACTACCTCGTTGGTCGAGTGGCTAGCGTAAACGCCTAACTACATCGACCAACCGCGAGGCTCGGGTTCATTTGTGTGATGAACATTTAGATGTCTGCATTTTCTGGGTCTGGGTGTTCATTAATTTTTTTCTGGTATCTAAAAATAAAAGTAAAAATACTTATATTTTTATGTATTTATATCGTTGACCAATAACACAAACATGTAATTCGCATACTTTGGGGTTGATTCAATTTGTGTAACTTGTCCAGGGATATTTATTATTATTAAATAAATCAAATGCGAATGCAAATATGGCAACATATTTTCTTAATATGAGAACATACCGGTAAATGTTACAGTACGATCCACGTTCCGGCCCAAGACACCGATTCCAGAAAGCACTGAGACTGGAGAATCTTCGAAGTCTAATGAGATTGAAGTAAAAGCGGATATTGAAAAAGAAGGTAATGCCAGTCTGCTCATATCCCGACTTTACTAGACTTTATTTATAAAAAAATTACATGACTTTTTATTTATAAAAAAATGAAAATAAACTAATGTTTAAGTATTGTTAGAACTCCTAAACATACAAAAGAAAAATTTTGTGAACTTTATAATTTCTTTTGTAATTTTACAACATTCACAGACTTCAAAATTAACTGTTAAATTTTGAATTAAATTAATTAAAATTATTCTCTTAAAAATACAATCCATGCTTTGAAAATGACTAAAAATTTTTGTTTAGTTCAGCTGTTATTAATTATCCTAATTAATTATTAGTGGTAATATATGATAGATAGTATTAAAATTAATCTCTTTTTAAAATTGGATAGTAATGTTAGGGGAAAGAAAATTTGTATTAAAATTTTAACTTTTTAAAACAGCTAGTAATGTATAAGTCAATAACAACGAAATATGTCAAACTTATTTAAATTTCAGATGTTACAAAGTCCGATCAAAAAACACCTCAGAAATCGCCAGACAAGCCCGCACCGGCCGAGTCTAAAACTGAAAAACCTAAATCACCAAAAGAGTCAGAGAAAAAAGAACACGTTGTTCAAATAGAACCGGAATCACCGTCGAAAAATCTTTACATTACTAAGGAAGAGGACAAGAATTTACAAAAACCAATGTCACCTACAGCCAGTGCTCCTGAACAAATTCTGTCAGCTGCAACGCTAGAAGAAGATACTAAGAAAGAAGATGTTAAAATCACAATGCCAGAGGAACCTGAAAAGTCTGACGAACCGGAAAAATCTGCAAAACCAAAAGATGAAAAACCAAAACCAGAGAAATCAACAAAACCGAAGGAACCTAAACCCAAACCTCCACCACCAGGACCATCTAGTTCTGGGCCACAAATGGTTTCAGATAAAGGTAGATCAAAAGTTACAGGTAAAATAGTCTCCGGTTGGCTGTAGACATTAGAAAATAGACAATTTTAGTGTACGAATTCATGTTAAAAACGTATTATCAGTTTATTGCTTGCAATATTCTTTCACTAAAATATTATTTGTTGCATTTGTAAAAAAAATTAAGCCATAAAAAAATTTTAATTTGTTAGACATCTCAAAATATTCACAAAGAAATCAACTTTTCTATTTTTAATAATCAAAAAATTACCTTCACTTAGACTAGAGTATTTACTGCCAAATTTAATATTAGTCACTTTTTTTAATTCACACAAAAACATTATTTTAAAAAATATACGTAACACACCACAAACCACTTATATTTCTATTTAATAATTTGTTACATCTAAGTTAATACCTTAATGAAAAATGTATAAATAATATTCTTATATTTTTTTATGTTTTTATATTTTTTTAATTTAATCATTTTGATTACTCTCCTTTCATTCGTTAGACATTTTGTTAGATATTTTGTATTAATTAATTGTGATTTTGTTATTGATTAAATAAGTAAGATTTCAGAAAATGGTATTTTTTTGGATTTTTTATGTTTTTTTGCATTTCTTTACTTTTACTGTTTTACTCAACATATGTCGATGATTGTTACTATCATATAGTTTGCTAAACACTTAAAATAAAATGTGAATTGATTGAAGGGTTGTTTTAAGTTATATATAAAGAGCTATCACTTTACAGTATTTTTTTAATTCATCACAGGCTCGTATCTATAAGATGTGCCTTAACTGTTTTAAGAACCGTTGTAGATACAGACATGTTGACATAATAGTGAGATAACAAATTGTATTGTTAGCAATAATTAGAAATAAAATATTTTATAGTTATATTTTATTAATATAAGCTTTATGTGATGAAGCCAATGTTTAGAACTTTATGAATGTTAGAAAAATTTAATAAAATTAATAAAAAAATCTTATTTTCTTTATCTTTTCATCAATACTCATCTAAAATTAAGAATTCCAAGATAAAAGTATCCAGAACATGATAATAATTTCATAAAGACAATAAATGTTAAACAGCAAAAAGGTTATATAAAATCAATCTCTGTATTTTTATGACCTTATGTCTCCGAACAACGCATGCACAAAAAGCATCAATTGTAAGTATAAGTACAGTGCCGCCAATTTATCTGTTCAGTAGTCAATATCCATTGACCTGTATATGGACATGAAATACCTACGAAAAGAGCCTGCCGTCGGCTACAAAATATGGCTGCCATTTTGACATTATAAGATTGTCCAAAAAAAGTAGAGTACCGATATCGATACATGATCGATCGTGACGATTAATAGTTAAGTTTAGGCAAATAGATAAGAATTATTTTTTCCTACCAAAAGAAATCGCAACTATCACTTTACTTACTTTATGCTACTCAGTTGGCTTATACCTGAATAGGGAAACGTAATTAAACGAAAGAAAGAATATTTGTTTAATAAGTTGTGACGAGAAGGCAGACGATCTGTTTAAATTTAATCGTCTGCCTCCTGGCCTGGCAGTTCATGAAAGACAAGCATAGGTTACATGGGCGACAACCAACAAGACTACTGGTGCTAGTATGATGTGCAGCACCTTACCCGGGTAGAGATCCACCGCCTAAAATATTTCTCCGCTAAAATGACAGTCTCATGTTTTAGTAAGGTAGGGTAGCCGGTAGACTTTCACAATAGGCCTGATACACCAGCCATAAGATAGCGACGCCTTTGTAATATCAATAGCACGGTTACCTCTTACCGTTAAGAAAGCAGTGTGCTTATTCGCAGTCTAATGGCATAAAAAAGGAGTCTAAAAACTAAAATGCCTTGTGATATTTTATTATTGGAGTGCTAGCCAATTCGTTGGTTAACAGCTTAAAAATATTTGTAACAACCATCTGTAACTATGTATTCTCACGCCCATATCCTGAAAGAAGTAGGCAGAGGTACAACCTTGAGAAACATGACTACCCGAAGACACTAAGTCCACAATTTGATAGAAGGCAAGCCTATTGCCAACTAGGCTCGTATTCAATCTCGGATAACGTTACTTCTATTAGGAAATTGATAAAATACATTTTGATGTGAAAACTTCTTTAGCGGCGTTGCGCACTTTTTTTGGAATGGGTAAAAACTTGTAAACTCGCGTCAGATCGTCAGAACGTAAGACGGCGCACTGCGCTTGCGCGAATAAGACGGCGCGAGATCTAAAATAAAGCGTAAATTCATTGCTGTTTTTGTATTGCTTAGATATTTCCGAAGATTATAGGATGCGCAATGGATAATACGCCACAATATACCTACCATTACATTCTCACAGAAAGCAGATACATATAATATCAACAAACATTGCTCTATTTGTTCTATCTTGAAAATAAGATTTATGTGTAGACGAGCAATGTTCGATTTACAGATAACATGACGACGACTTTAGTGAGTTTTTGTCAAGCCAAGCGCAGGTATCCCATGGGTGGATTCTTAAGACACCTGTACAAGTCTTCCAGCTTGTAGAATGCTTTGCAACGTCTCTCCTGGGTGTACATCCACCATCTTACATATTTCTCGTCATAATATCAGTGTTTATTACTATTGTATTCCATCCCGGAGGTTTGGGTATCTGGTAGAATTGCACATCAGGTCAAAATCTCCGATCACATGACAGTTACGTGCAGGGGCGGTCTTAGATTAATTTTTAGGTGGTGCGACGTCTCATGGAGGCGCCCCTCCTCTCCTCCTAACAAAATAATAATAAGTAATAAATAAATATCTCTAAACAAATTACACAAATTGAATCTAACCCCCAAAATAAGGAAATTATATGCTTGTATTATGGGTATTAGCTAAAGATTCCAACACACATAAATACTTAATAGATACCAGAATAAATTTAATGAACACCCAGACCCAGAAATGTACACATCTAATTGTTCATCACATAAATGGCTTCCCCCGTCGGGAATCGAACCCGAGCCTTGTGGTTAGTCTCCTCCTAACAAAAAAGAGCTCTTTCTATGAAGTTATGATTTTACCCTAAGAGCGCTCCTCGCAGCGCCAAATCCTCGTTGCCCACACTATCTCTTCTGCGTTCGTCGCTCGTCGCTGGGAAACAACATAATTTGAACGCACGGAACACGTTTTGTTATATCCTGGTCATGTATATTTGTGTTGTATGTATGTGTATTTGTACATATATACACACATACACATATTGTGTATGTGTGTATATATGTATATTTAAGTAAATACTGTAATATTTGTATTTATGGATGTAGAATGACTATATTTATAGAGTATTTTTCGTGTAACATTTTGTTATACTATGCTAAGTATTTTTCTTGGTATATATGTATTGTTTATGTATTTATGCTACCTAAAATTATGTTGAAAAGTGTTTCCAAATGTAAAGTTATTGTTTTTTTTTTTCTCTTTGCACCCCATTTAATTATTTTTTCTAAAAAAGTTAGGTTGACTGGTAGAGAATGCCATGTAGCATTAAGTCCACATTTGTACAATATAGTGCATGAATTTTAAATAAATAAATAAATAATACTGAACACCAGACTGCCTCATCAGCAGTCTGCATTCTCATAAGCTATCCCTTGGTGAAACAGACAGTTCAGAAGCCAGTCTTCTTCCAACCTCCACTCTAGTCGGTCACCTGCCCCTGGGTCTAGTCTCTAAATGTTTAAAGGTGTTTCGAGTTACTTTAAAGGTGTTTAAATCTTATTCTTGTTAAATTCAAAGATAAAACTTCTTGTATTAAAGATTTTTTTTGAATACAATTTCGGGGGAGACCCATAATAGTTCGATGGTCGGGAGTTCTCGGCGCGTCACACATGACGGCACCCAGTGCCGTCGCACCGCTCGCACCGCCCTGGGGCCGCGGCTGGTGACGGTGACGTGACTATGAAAGCTGTGGTTTCAATAGGCTACGGTAGTTTCTTACCATCATTTGCTAATTTGCTGTTTTATTGAATAAAAAACGCAACCTTCTAGTACGGAACATGATTACGGATTAGATTTTTTAACATTTGTCCAGTTTCATCGTTTTAGGAAAGATCTTTGTTAATGTCCTTTCCCAATCTAATTTACATTTATATGAAAAGGATGTAACATCTAAACATGGGACCAGAAAGGGTTTCATGTCTACTAAACTGGAAATATTGATTAGGGGATTTCAATTATTAAGTGACAACTGACTGTACTAGGGGTGCGTATTTTGTGAACAAAGAACTTTTAGATAATGTATTTGCCATAAAAACACCTCTATAACAACAGAGTAGATGATGATTTCCGCCAAAATACTTAAGGCCCCACACTTAGTCAGCCAGAAGAGCCAATCAGCGCACTGCCCCGTTCCATGATTACTATGAAATATTGCGCTCTAAAGTAAACGTCTTAAGCGACAAATCACTATTTTTGACACTATAAAAGTAATTTGAAAAAAAATATAAAAACTGAAACGATTATCTCTTAGGTATAATACTTATCTATGTTTATGTTAAATCTGGTGTCGATATTTTCATAATTGAAGTAAACAGATGGGTTTTGCTTTCAAAAAAGGGTTAACTTTTTGATTTTTTTCTATCAAGCAAAGTGAAATGAATCGTGTTTTGGAAACAATAGTCTTGTAAAGCATACTAATGTTAATCTTGTGTATTTTTGTCACCAAGATCCACAATTGCTTTGTATGAAAAAAACATTATATTGCTGACGTATTTTAGCGTACATGGGCCCTTAAATGGACAGCTATAAGCGCACAGATAACAAATGGTCAAGTACGAGCCTTCAATATATTTTTTTTCTATATGTCGTGCAATATTTTTATGGCAAAAGAAGCTAGCGGCTCCAATGACAGTAATAACCGCAGCCCATAGACACTATACATATTGTAGGTGCGTCGCTACCCTTTGACCGCGGTGCTAGGTCAATTCTGCAAACTATCGGCTATCCTACTCTCCGGAGTGGAACATGACGCTGTCATAATGGTGGCAGGAATAGTTAAGTCGTTGAATTCCCGTCCAGGAAAATTGCTGCTCAGGACTCTATCACTTGTGGTCCTGTTGGTAAGACCCCTTTCATCTTGCATGCCTCTTACGAGCTGCCAAGCAGGACTGCAAATAGTCTATTTCAGCCATACTCAACCTGTGGCCCGCTGACCTTCATTGTGCGACCCAAGACTTTAATTTTGGTAGTACCTATTACTGACAAGGGTTCAAAATTAACGTATTAATTAATACATACATTTACTCATGTTCTACTCAAATTACATACGTGTGTATGTTCTCGTAATATGAATAGAACACTATATATTACTATGTAGCTATGGGCTCAGCTCTTGTCAAACGAGTGTGCGCATAGCTTAAAAGCTGTCGCGACTAAACCACTAAATTGATTTTGATTGAATTTGGTATATAGATAGACTATAAAAGCTTAGTAAAGGATATAGGATATAGGTTACATAGGTAGGTACTTAAGTAACTACTGCGGCCCGCAAGATTAAACAGTAGCAATAATATGGCCTAGGGGAAAGGTTGATTATGGCTGCTATATTCTATACAGAAAATCTGGACCAACCAGAGGGATGACCAAAGAAATCATGTCATAAATATGCATTCCCCAAATGCAAAAACAGCAATAAATAAGAATAACATTCCACATTTAAAAATTGCCTCTGTGGTCTAGCGATCCGGCGTCAGGCTTCACTTCTTGAGGTCCCGGGTTCTATCCAAGGGTCAGGCAACAAAAAATATTAGAAAAATGTAAATTTTGAATGTTCTAATAAAAATAACGCTGCCCAGTCCCGGGCATATGTGCCGATTGGCGACAGGCTTGCCACTTTTCACATTATGAGATTTAGTGTCTTCGGCTAGTCGCGGGTGCCCTGGTTGTGCCTCTGCCTACCTCTTCTGGTGGTAAAGATGATATTTTTTTAAAAAAAAAGGGGAAAATCGACCCGTAGCTGTAGACAAGAGTGACCCGTTATGACAGATTCAAGTTTTTTGTTTGCAGTTACAAAATTGACCTTTTTTTTATGATATTAGAAGGCAAACAAGCAGACGGATTTCCTGATGTTAAGAAATTCTCTTAAAAAGAAAGTTTTAAATAAAGCAAAAGTTGATTTCAATTATTTATTTTTAAAATAAAAAAAACACGACTAAAACTATGTGCTAAAAAACATGAACCCACTATTTTATTGACTATAATTTCTCTTAATATTTTATCAATAAATATACACCATTATCCCATGTAAATATGACAATATGGTAATTTGGTTCACACTAAAAAACTTTGCTAAGTTACGAAAAAATATCATAGGGACTAAACAATTAACATTAACTTATAACAAGTAGGTATGTTTATTTTATCACACATCTTATATCAAGTATGTATATACAATTAGGGTTAAGTATAAAAATCGTCGAGTTTGTGTTAGGCATATCAATATTGTTTTAGACACATTTTATGTTTAAGTATTTATTATTGACATCACGTAATAATATATAAATATAATTACTCTCTTTTTTTAGTTATAATTTAAGCGCAGTACATCTGAAAAAAAAACTTTGATTTCAATAATGATGTCCTTTAATGCCCGGTTCTTATAATCAACGCAACGTAATTCGTAAGTTTAACCAGTCGTAGTTTAGTCAAAAGTAACGGACGCTCCGATACTTATTTCCAAAACGAATTCGAATGATCGATCAACAATTGGTAGCAATTTTATTAATCGTACAAAATACTACCATGTATAATTAAAACGACTCGCTTCTTGAATATAGGAACCGGGCATAAGTAGACCAACAAGTATTTTCCTTAATTTAAAGGGATTACAACATCAAATTTAGCCTCTTTTTTAGTTTTAAACTAAAAAAATCTGTTTAGAAATGACAGAGAAATCTATCAACATTCAAAAAATAATGGAGTCGAACTGCGTACATCTTCCTCCTTTTTCTAAAGCTTGTGTAAAAAATAACAGCGAACGAATGATCTCGTTTACTCAGTTTAAAGAACACTAGTCTACCGATACGCAGCATGCCAAATAAAACCTTAAACTAGAATTTAAAGAGAGATTAGAGAATAGAATTTAGATTAGAATTTAAATTTAAGGAGATAAAATTGTGTTATACCACTTATAGTTTTATAGTGACTGGGACAAAACTTTCCAGATTTCTACACAGAATAACAGAAAATCTACTAAAAAGTTTAAAGAATAAGGGTGAAAAAAATTATGTAGCACGGGTGGAGCAGTGGAAAGTTTACCTGGAAAGCTAGGTAATATAAAGAAGTAAGAAGTAAGTCATAACTTACTTTAATATTTTATAATGGACGGAACTTAAGGTCATTCATAAATTTACACATTAACAACTAATTGCTAAATCGTACTTTTTATATCTTAAAGAATGGTCGTATCCTTTTAATAACTTAGAAACTACTAATAAAAAAAGACAATATAAATAAGGACCTAACTATATTTAATGTTAAAATTAGCATTCTAAAATAAATTAGGACGGACCTGTAGAAAGGAACACACTAAAAATACTCGACAAAAATTATTAACATTTTAACAAATATATAATGTATTCCATAAATAGAAGGACCTAAATGAAGTATTCATTTCTACAATGCGCCGACTTGATAATTATGTCACATTGGAAGGTCAGAAAGTATTTCATTATGGTCGAAATATTAGCACGCAGTAGGAAAAATAGTTCTGCAGGACAGTATTCGAAAAAGTTTTATTTCATTTTTTAAAATTTTAAAATACGTTTTTACTATTTAACCTGCACAAGTAATATTTATTTATTTATTTATTTAACACTTTATTGCACACAAAAATTAAAATACACAAAATACACGATAAGTTAAAAATGCACAAAAGGCGAGCTTATCTCTAACTAAAGAAATTTCTTCCAGCCAACCCAAAAAAAAATTAAGCTGTGTACATAACAATTAACTATAGCTATACTTAGAACGAATAAATAAAAATATACTAAAAAAGTGTGTAAAAAAAAAACAGGTACAATTATAATTATTAAAATATCTTAGTAGGATAATATATGAGTATGTTATTGTGTCAACGATAAGTAATGTTCCTTCAATCTTTATGTGATTTTTATCTTTTATGTGATTTTTATAAATCAAATACCAACCTACTTTAAAATAATACTATAAAAAATCGTCACCCGAATTCCTAGAAACTTTAATGTTTATGTCAAAATACAGAAAATGTATTACAATGATTATAACTTACTAATTATAATTATTATCAATACATCAGGAAGTGACAAAAATGATCGACATCATAGAAGTCTTATTCAAGAGCTGTTTGTTTAAAAAAGTGAATGAATTTCTTTGTTCGCTCACTCTTTTTATCACAGATTGCTTGATGGGTACACAGCCCACGAAAAACATTTTAGTGCTGTCTAAATTATAAATAATAAACTTTTCCTTAAAATATGAATTCTCGAAATAAATTATAGCCATCCAGATTTGGGTTGTCGCTTGATAGTGTTGACATCTTCTATTTTTTTCCCCGAGCGGAGAACATCAGGCGACGACGGAATCAGTTGCTCCCGACTGGAAGTGGAGTGGAGATGTGGTTTTTTGGAACTCTAGAAATATACAGCTCAGATTAAAAGAGTTTTGTTTTTAACGTCAAACATACATACATACATTAGTAAATTTATTCTTACTTATATATCACCGTAGTATTTTTTTATGACATTAAAAGGCAAACAAGCTGACGGATTTCTTGACGGTAAGAAATTTATGCCGTTTAGAGACACCAAAGGTACGACCTTTGAGCTCCTTTGCAGAATAGACCACCTACCTTCCTGCCAGGCAGCTCGTAAAAGGCGAGCATAGGCTTACCGTCACTAACATCGTGACATCCTACCAGGTGGTAAAGTTTCACAGCGACTCGCCCGGATTGGTACCTACCTTACCTATTCCTGCCGCCATAACGTCATGACGTGTTCCAGTTTGGAGGGTAAGGTAGCCGGTAAACTTACTTTTGCTCGAGGCCTAACATCCCGGCCTCAGGTTGGCAACGCACCATTACCACCTTTCGTGTCTCTAAGCAGCGTGAATTTCTTACCATCAGGAAATTCGTCTGCTTGTTTGCCTTCCAATATCATAAAAAAAAACACAACTAGATGTAATATATTTCACTCTGTACCTATATTGTACTCTATGAAGTCTAGCGACGACCACAGCCAGTCGGCGTTTTATTTTCAGTGGAGTGGAGTCGTCAAAAAATTTGGTTCGACATTGACATTGACAAACAAGTCATGGTAAAAAATAAAAGTAGTTTGAATAATTCTTTAGATCAATTTGGGGTTTTGGCGCTATCGAGAGAAAAGATGGTCGAAGTTTTTTCATAATTATTGAATTTCGTGTTAATATTGAGTGAAATTAGTCAATTTGGTGGCATTTTGTACAATTTTGTTCAGTGAAAGT
>NJDC01003408.1:5591-22024 GCA_002245475.1 Calephelis virginiensis
TAGTCCCAACTACTCATGAATTCATAGCTTGCCTGGGGCGTCCACACAGTCTATGTTACTAGAACCTCCTTTCAAAAATATAGGCCACCTGGTTTCCTATCTAGCAGCTCGTAAGAGGCGAGTGGTAAATTAATGTGTGCTAGATTTCCAGCTCACCACGTCCTGCGCTGTTAGAAATTTTACTAAATTTACAATTTAAAGCAACCTACAGTTGCAGTTACAGTACCTAAACCGAAATGAGTAATTGTTATTTCCAAATTTAAAGACAATTAAATCAAAATTCTAACATTTATGGCTTGCAGTTTTACATAACGAATTAGTATATAAATAAATAAATAAATAAATCTGGACATGATACACAAATTGAATCTAACCCCAAAGTAAGCTAATTATATGCTAGTGTTATGGGTCAACGATATTAATACATAGAAATACTTAAATATATACAAGAATAAATTTAATAAACACCCACACCCGGATATGCAGACATCTTAATGTTTATTACACAAATGCCGGCTCCCGTCGGGAATCGAACCCGAGCCTCTCAGTTGGTCGGCGTAGTTAGGCGTGTACGCTAGCCACTCGACCAACGGATATAGGTGGTCCTATATCAGTATTGTAATGTTTTAAAATTGATAAATTTGCACAGGATTGTAAATTTACAGTAAAAGTTAGTAAATTATCTTAATTTTAGAAAATTTACAAAGCACAATTTTGTTCGGAGGTAAGTACATAATTTTTTGTATTTTTTTTATTATGATATTGGAAGGCAAACTAGCACACGGATTTCCTGATGGTAAGAAATTCACGCCGCCTAGCGACACTAAAGGTGGTAATGGTGCGTTGCCAACTTGACGCCGGGATGTTAGGTCTCGAGCAAAAGTAAGTTTACCGCAGGCGGTAAATTGTAAGTTTACGTTTGGCGGCAGGAATATGTAAGGGTTAGGTAAGTAGCAATCCGGGTGAATCGCTGCGAAACTTTACCACCTAGTCAGATATCACGGTGCTAGTGAAAGTAAGGCTATGCCCGCTTTTTACGAGCTGCGTGGCAGGAAGGCAGGTGGTGTATTCCGCAAAGGAGCCCGGACCAACACGGGGAAAAAATTGTTTGTAAAATCTTTTCACATTGTTGTAAAATTATCTAAACTGACAAACATTTTGTTGTCTTAACTATGAATAATTAAGATATCGAATGTCAATTAACTGATAGTTTCAATTTTTTTTTTGCTTTTACTCAGATACACTTTTTTCTTTTATTAAACCTTCTCCCGACAATAATTAAAAAACAAAAAATAGTTCCTGAGAGCAGTTTGCACGTTCCTACGTTAATATGAGTTAAACTTTTCCTTTGCTTTTTTGTTGTGTTAGCTATTATCAGGAGAAGGTCCTTATGAAGAAAAAAATGGAAAAAACTTTTTTCGTTCGAACTGTTACGAGCTGTTAGTATTAAGCGATAAAAATTTTGCCGGGTCGGCTTGTAATGCAAAACGTAAATAATGTTCAACCTTGAAAATAATAATTAACCTTTTAATTTAGACATAGCGTTAAATATTTACATGAAAGAAAAAATAAGCTTATCCCTTTGCGAGAGAGATTTTCACCAACTTATATTATAAAAATCATTTTATAAGATTAATTTTAAAATAATAAACTCTAAAATTGTGAGTACGCTGCAGGAATTTCTTATCTTGCTTGGCCTTTTCTTGTCAAAACTTCCTTGCTTTCTGTTATCATGTTCTTGTTTAGAATAATTTGCAAACTTACGATTCTTTGATATCTAGGGGAGACTCGTCATTTTACCATAAAGAATTCCATTAAAACACTAAAGGTTATAATGGTGTGCTGCTACCTAAGGATAGAATTTAAGGTCTCTTGCGCAAATTTATTTAACTAAAAAAGTAACATACTGCATAAAAAATATAAACCTTTTGCTTTTTGGAGTTGATTACAAATATTTCTCTTACAAAAATTATTAACTTTAATATTATCTATATCTTAATACGTGATGACAAAACTTTGAACCCCTTTTTACGAAAATTGCGCGGACGCAGGAGCATAAACTTTGGCACTCTTATATTGTATGTGTAGGAGAAGTGCAGAACGCTAATATTTTTCAATAATAATGCTTATAAAGTACGTGAAATCAATAAATAAAACATTACCCACACTACCATGCATTTGACGCACACAAACAAATACATTGATGTTGACGATAAAAGATCACAGATGGCGCACTAACTTTCCAGGAAACACAGTAGTTGGTCTTAAGAAATGAAGATGGCGTTCTTATCAACAAAATATAAAAATTTGGATATTAAAATATTAAATTTTTATTAAAATATTAAAACCGAAATCAACCAATGGGCGACCTCTAAAAAATGATAGTTTTATTATTTTTTTTGTAAAAAGATAGCCAACAAGCTCACGTCTCTCCAACAGGTAAAAGAGAACCGTGGCTTATGTGGTTTTTTGTTTGAAACTTGACATGAGAGGTTCTTAGCCATGTTACTTGTTTGTCGTGGGGTGAAATTTTAATTATATGTTATTTGTATTATTTTATTTATCTTAGATTAAATGCAACACATAATATGTCAGAGATAAGCTTGCTTTTCGTACTGTATCCCTTTCATACCTTTTTTTTGTTGGATGTCAGCAAACATTTTTTGATGGTAACAGACAACCGTGACCTGAAAACACCACAGATGTTACAGGTACGTCCCTGTCTGAGGACGGAGTGGAAATACTATTGTGCAAGGCTACCTGCCAGACTCCTGCCGGACTCCCTCTCCAGCTGCTCCTCCCTCCAGACCGGAACATGACAGAGTCAATATGGTGGCAGGAATAGTTAAGGTTGTGAATGTATAACTATTAAAATAATCTTATTCGTGTGAACACTTAAAATATTGAACTCACAAAAGCTTTTGGAGTAAACTACGCTTTCAGATATTTATTTTTGTAATTGCCATGATATCGATGAGTAACATCAAAGTCTTTTGAATTCGCCAGAGCTTTGAGGAGCTTAACAAAGTAGAAGCTCTCTGTGGTATTAGCAGTGTAGAGAAAAGTCCTACAAATGATATGCAAATATGTTTACTTTCAATTTTTTTATTGTGATATACCTTTGCCATTTATAAAAATAAGTTGTATCATTTATTACAACGAAAATATTACTCTTGAAAATGGCAACTGTGAAGTGGTGTAGCCCCTTTTAATGTTAAAACCTTATCAAAAAGAAGTTAGGACATTTTAAGTGTATTGGTTATTATATCTCGTCGTCAAGAGATCTACCTGTTTGTTTACCGTTTTATAAAATAAATACATCTCTATATATACAGGTAATTTTTTTTAAGTTTTTTTATGTGTGAGCTTTAGCTATAACTCACCTCGTATTTAGTACCTTTTTGGTGATGAACTGGTTAAAGCGTACATCAAATAGCTGTCAAATTACGTGTTTTGTATTTACTATTCCCATTGTATTTCTGTTGGTCACAGGAGATAGCAAATATGAAACACGTCATTTGACAGCTATTTGATGTACACTATACTCAGTGGGACTTAGTGTCTTCGGCTAGTCGTGGGTGCCTTGGTTGTACCTCTGCCTACCTCTTTGGGGATATGGGCGTGAAGATACTTTTTTTTTACCATACTCAGTGATCATCGCTAAAAAGATTCGAAATCAGCCCCCTGGTAGTAAGAGACATCCGTGGTCTATAGAAACTGAGATGTTAATGGTGCGTCGCTATCCTGTGGTTGGGAAATTACCCTTATTATGTAAGTCTACCGGCTACCCTTATATATTTTACAATATGTAGATATATTAAAAAAGTAAAAACACTGTTACTTGATGTGATGTCTCATAAAAATAAATTCTATAACTTCTAAGGACCCTAAACGCTTGCATCGTTTCATCTTCCTCTGTCATAAAATATTATGTCGACTGTAAAAAAATCATAAATCAACTACATCAATTCTAAGGGTCCTATAAAAAGTAATATTTATAAAAAGGTTATCTTTACATTATAATCGACTTCAATGAAACGGAGAGGATCAATTATCGACTTCTAAATTTTATTTTTGTTGTTACCTTCTGTCGGTGTCTTTGTTTGTGAACCGATATTAACGGTTCTGTTTTATTAGAATAATAACACGCACAAGGTAGTCCTATTGCCATTAAGTCTGGTGGTGACTATTTGCGGTTGTATTTCCAAAGAAACTTTGCCAGGTAGGGATCTACTGCCTTACCTGTTCCTGCCGCCATAATGACTCTGTCATGTTCCTGTCCGGAGGGTCAGATAGGCGGTAGACTTGTAGAATTGGCCTAAGGCGAAAAGCCGTCCAAAATTTCGGTTACGTCGCAGCGGCGATGCGGTAGCAGTATATTATACCATTTATACACATCAAGATTTTACAGAAAAAGTTAAAATCCGCTCCGGTGTTGTGTAGCGTAATATCAGCCTTATAACCTCTGTAACCTGTTGGTAACGTCTTATAATCACTTATGGTATAAAGCCGTTGTGTATTTAATCTTAACACTATTTGTCTTTCTAAAAAAAGTTTACAAGAAAGTTTATCCAAAACTCAATTACATCTTATGTATTATTCCTTGTATTTAGTAGAATCGTAAACTTGATCCAACTTGGATAACTTAGTTTGTGCAAACTTATAACTACCTCTTATTTAAGTTTCTTGGTAATTTTCATTCAGCCAACGCTTCGGCAAATTTAAATAATTATTCTGAATATTTTAGAACTTGTAAAATGGATTTTATTACAAGTAATTACAAGTACGACTATTCATAGATATCATTAGTCCCCGTGTTGGTCCGAGCTCCTTTGCAGAATAGACCATCTGCCTTCCTGCCAGGTAGCTCGTAAAAAGCGAGCATAGGCTTACCGTCACTAGCACCGTGACATCTGACTAGGTGGTAGAGTTTCGCATCGACTCACCCGGATTGGTACCACCGCCTTACCTATTCCTGCCGCCATAACGGTTCCAGTTCGCAGGGTAAGGTAGCCGGTAAACTTAATTTGCTTGTGGTCTAACATGCCTACCGCAGGTTGCCAGCGTACCATTACCACCTTTGGTGTCTCTAGGCGGCATGAATTTCTTACAATCATGAAATAGGCCTGCATCTTTGCCTTCAAATATCATAAAAAAGTAAAGAAATTTTAAACAAACAAAATATAGAATATTGTTAAACAAACGACTCTCGTCTAATATTTCTATAAAAAAGTATATGAGAAAACATTGATTTACAATATATATTGCAATTAGGGTTGCCAAACGTACTCTAAAATAGAGTGTTGTCCTCTTTTTCATATAGACGTACCCTATTGTTACTAAGAGACCAATAAAGTACTCTAAAATATATTTTTTAAGTAAAACTGATTATCACTGTCAATGAGTACTTATGAGATGGTATTCACAGCTACATAATTTGGGCATTTGATAATTTAAAATTTTAGGAACAAAAACTAGTAACGAAATACGCTTTTACGAACAAATTTTTGTTGTTACAAAATGAAAATGCTTTATACGTTATAGAAAAAGTTGGCAACCCTTGTTAAAATTTGTAATATTTCCAATCCGTCATAATCTATGATGAAAGGATCATAATCGTAATGAATAAATTGTGATGACAATTTATCGCTTGCTAATCGAGATTCTACTAATTAAATCAATATTTTTTTAATTATAAAATATAAACTTTATAACAAAGCAAAAAATATGCCTAAATTAAAATATCGTACTAATTTAACCTTTTTTAGAAGAAAAAGGTTATCTTATTACCAGCAAGACCACTGGTGGTAGAGATCCACCGCTTTGCCTATTCAAGCCGCCGTTATGACAGTGTTTGGCACTATCGTTCCGGAGGTTAAGATAGTGTAGACTTGACTTGCCATCTTTGCCACAGCATTAGATGTCTTTTGAAAAAAATATTTAGTAATTTGCGACGCTGTACCTACCTAACGAAGTAGTTGGAGTCGGTTTTTGAAGTTCTAGTGCGCTTTATTTAAACGCCAGCTAGCCCAACAGACGTTGGACTGTCCTAACTATATATATTGAATAAGAATAAAATAAAACGATTTTTTTATATGAAACTTCCGACAATAACTAAAACTACAAACAAGAATGAGCAAAGTAGTCCATCCGTTCACGCTTGATGGAATGTTTTCGGAACATTTAATTAAATACAATTTCTTTTATTGTCACGTTAACCTTCTCAAAACATTTGCGAAATTGTTCCATTTGTCCACACGTAATCCTATGACCCCCTGGGCCATCGGATTATAATTGAGATTCATTTTTATTTAAACAGTTACTAGCTGTCCCAAAAAAAACTTTGTTTTACACAGTAAATTTTTGTGAAAAAATTGAAATTGTTGTTTTTTCTTGTTTTCACGTAGTTTTTACAAGAGAAAGCAAAAACAGGTTGTATGTAATTTCAATTTTACATTATAAAAATCTTATGGGTTGGGCCACCCTTATAACTTAGGGGGATAAATTATAGAAAACAGCCCCAGACCTACAGGATGTGAAAAATTTCATTGAAATCAGCTCAGCCGTTTCGGAAGAGAATGGTAACAAACAGTGTGACACAATTTTTAAGAAAAAGATACATAAGTTGCTTGAGACTAAGCAGCCCAGTACACATTACAAGTAGCAATGTGTACTAGTACACATTTAGACATCGACATAAAAATAACACAAAAATACACCTCTCCAGCGTGAAAACAGGACAAACAATCACATTAACAATATCAATATAGATGATAGTATAGCTAACCAAAAACCGCACAAAGACAAATATGGTACAAATGACGCTATTACCTGTTTTAATCTTGTGTAATATCGGATGTACGAGTAACTACATATTTATGAAAAAGGTCCAGACGCTGTGGGAATTCATTTCGCTGACATCTCCAATTTCTACTACAAATAATATCGGGTGGTTTACGGAAGCAATAACACATTGTGATGTATTTAGATTATTTTTAACAAGGACATTTTTCTGACAACTTTCATTTCAGTCAATGACGAAAATCAATAATACATAGTGATGATATTTTAGGGTATTTTTATTGAGGTTTTATTTCTTACTTTATATCATTATGTAGGTATTCGAAGTTGTTGACAAAAATCAATACATTGTAGCGCTATTTTTAAATTTTATGTAGGTGTAGATGATATCTGACATTTTAATTTTCAACCTATAGCTTAACTACAATGTCTATAAACCACAGCTGTCTCTTACTTCAACTTATACTTATACTAGTGTTTCGAAGGTGGTGCTAAGTGTCTCCGAAAGATGTTTGTTTTAGGGAAAAGAGTAATAAGTCTGAAAAGATCATGATAGTTGGTACTAGGTACTGTTTGACTACCTCTCAAGGGACTTGGGATAGTGTTGGGATGTATGTGTCTTGTCTACTGCTAACAGCACTTTAATATATTTTACATTGAACACAACATTAATTGATTTACAGTGAATACCTGCTACAATATCACTTAAAATATCCTTTGTGGTCTTACGGTCTGGTGTTGGATTTTAATCGATGAGGTCTCAGGTTCAAAAATAACAAACACAAAGAAATAGTCAAACTAAATGTTCGACTGAGAAGTAGGGAAAAATCTAAACAAAATAAGACTATTGAAAAAGGTCAAACAACAAAACTCAACAAATGTCTGTGCACTCAAATATAAGAAATAGAAATATATTTGACATCTTCAAAGTAAGCATTAGCGTCATTGAAGATTTTATTGTATTTTATTGAAGAAAATTTTAGTATATTTCAGTGGTTTAAAAGGGTATGGAAAAGAAAATGTAAAAAAATATAGTAAATTAAAAACAATCATAATTTGGGTCCCCAATATTAAAAGGAGTCAAAAACATAAAGTTATTTACAAGGTTAATAAGATGTACATATTACAAATAAAAATATTACAAACGTTGCTCGGGATTTAATATCTTCAGTTAGTTATAGACTTGCCACCAATCACATTGTGGGACTAAATAGTGGATGCCTAGGTTGTAACTCTGCCACTTTTTCAGGAAAATGGGTGTGAAGATACTTAAATTAAAAAAACGTGCAATGCAAGTAGGCAAATGGATATGTCACATAATGAATGTGCTATGAACGAATAAAAAATCATTCTGTGTGTCATTATAAGACAAAACTACGATTAAATGAAGTTTAAAAAAAAAACGAATTTGTTAATAATGATGTAAAAGTAACAATACATTCCTTTCAAAAACTCAGTGCCAACGTTTCAAACACGATAACATTAGCTACAAACTACGCCATTAGTAGATAATATGGTTGAAACTTTCCACCTGCTCCAGTTCCAATAAAATGTATTTGTAGCGACAATTTACAACTTAGTAATAAGGCTTACTACTAATATATAATTATAGAGCATATATTAGAATACTAGCCGACCCGGCGAATATCGTATCGCTTGACATTAACAGCCACTTACAGTTTGTATGGAAAAAAAACACTCCGGGAGTGCCGGTAAAAGTGAAAACTTGAATATTAACGTTGTGCATTTTTGATATTTTGGAATGGTTAGGGAATATTTTTTCACGAATTGCTTTTATTGTCAGTATGAAAATACTATCATTTTTATGCACAAATATTATTTTCATATCAATGCGTTTGGCTTGACAAAAACTCGCTAAAGTAAGACTAGGTACGTGACGGCTAGAAACGTCGTCATATTATCTGTATAACAAACATTGCTCGTACGAACTTATTTTAAGATGGAACAAATAGAGCAATGTCTGTTCATATTATATGTAATCTGCTATCATATTGTCTTCTGTGAATGTGTTGGTAGGTATATTGCGGCGTAATATCCATTGCGAATTTTATACTCGTCGGAAATATCTAAGCAATACAAAAACATCAATGAATGTTCGTTTTATTTTAGATCTCGTGCCGTCATATTCGCACATGTGCCTTGCGCCGTCTTACGATCTTACGATCTGACGCGAGTTTAGGAGTTTTTACCCATTCCAAAAACAGTGCGAAACGCCACTAAAGAAGTTTTCACTTCAAAAATCCCCCGATTTTGAAACAATCCTCATTAGTGCTCCGCTCCTATTGGTCTTAGCGTGAACATATGTAGCCTTCCTTAATTAATGGGCTATCACTGAAATATATTTTCAATCGGACCTGTAGTTCCTAAGATTAGCGCGTTTAAGCAAACAAACAAACAAACTCTTCAGATTTATAATATTAGTATAAATTAGAATACAATCTTTATAATACAAAAATTAATTGCTAAATGTGTTGGTAAACGTATAACTTTCGAACGACTGAACCGATTTGGCTAAATCTTTTTTGTTGTGTCTATTGTATTTCTGTTGGTCACTGGAGATAGCAAAACTAAAACACGTCATTTGACAGCTATTTGGTGTACACTTTTTCATTTTGAGTTGGCAACTGAGATACATAATCAGCACCTTGGTGCATATTGATTGACTTCAAGATAAGATCTAATTCCCACACATGCAAATATTTTTTTCCAAAATACTGATAGCTCTTTTAGTTTACAATTTTAACATAAGGGTATAAATATCGTATTTTTTTCGTTAATGATTTTTCATGTAGGGATACAGAATACATATCTGAAAATGTAAATTAAAAAAAAATATAAATAAATAATGTAAGATGTAAAAATAGATATTGGTGGTACTTTTGCAGCGCACTTAACTTATTTTAAGTTATCGCTAACTTCTTTCAACGAAAGTAATAAAAAGAGATAAAGTATATTAAGTGCTGCCAGATTAGCTTCTACAAACTTTTAATATATATATTTGAAAAACGATATCGCTTCTGTGGTCTAGCGGTCCGGCTATGGATTTAACTTCTTGTGGTACCGGGTTCGTTCCCTGGGTCGGGCAACGGAGGGAAAATGTGTATTTGAAATTTTGTGATAAGTGTGGCGTTGCACGGCATTGGACGTGTGCTCGGTTGGCAATAGGCTTGCCACCTAATATGTTGTGGGATTTAGTGTCTTCGGCTAGGAGTGCATGCCGTTTTTGTGCCTCTGCTTACCTTTTTGGGATATGGGCGTGAAGATGCTTGTAAAAATTTCACGAGTTGGCATGCTGGGACTAAACTTAATTTTTAAAATGTTCAATCTCTTTTGTTTTTATTCATTTGAAAAAAGATAGCATTTCGTAATAGGTTTAATTTGCACTCGACATAATTACCACTGTATCTAGAAATCCAGAAGTCAATGAACGCTCTCAACTGATGTTCTTATACCATGCGAGGTCAAATATTAAGGAATAGAGTCCTATTTCTATTTAATATATCAGTTAAAATATTTAAAATATCCAAGAACAGTTTTATTAATAGTTTTATTTAGCTTCATAGATTATTTAGATTAAATTGAAAATAAATGACTATTCGATTACTAGGAAGGCGGGTTTGTAATGTATAATATTAACTGAGGTTGTCGTCGTTATCGTCAAGCGAACTTCGCGTCCCGGGATTGGATTTATTAATTAAATTAGATTCGCATTAGCAACGCGTCGAATTGCATATCAATATAGGCCGTTCGCGTTTGATCTGCCTTTTATTAACCGTTTCAGTAAAAGGAAATAATTGAAAGTCTTTTATAGATCTGATTAATTAATTAATTGGCTTTGCTTTTAATTGCTTAATGTCGAGAAAAGACTTCTTCCAAGCCCGTTGCACTAATTTAATGCAATTAGTCATAACTACATAGGAAGAAACTCAGATTTCTGCCGCTATAATAGTGACATTATCAATATAGTATGAAATTAGAGTAACCAGTAGATTTGCACAAATTTAAAACTCAATCACAATCAACCAATTATAGATAGTGGTAATAATAATTTGAGAAATGATTGCTAGTGCTCTGCAGTTACTCGCGATTATAAGTAAAAAAAAGTAAATTCACGCCCGTATTCTATTAACGTAGGCAGAGATACAATCAGCCGAATTTACCAAATCCCAAATCGTGATAAATGGTGCACCTATCGCTATTATATCGCCTAATACATGGGGCACACTAAAAGCACCTTGTTTGAGCACCGTGAGGCTGTTTGTTTGCTGAATTTGAGAGGTCGAATTTCTTTACATGACGAATTATAATTTCGATGTTTCATACTCGAGATTTAAATAACTCATGTAGTGCGTTGCTCTATCTGCCACATCATCACACAGTTTAGATCTTTGTTTCACTTAAAGAAAAATAGTATAATATGTTTCACCTACCTACCGTCGGGGCGCTGTCATACCCAACCTTCATTCGTGTTTTGTATGTCACATCAACTACACAGTGCAAAATTAAAAAGTTCATTATTTCATTCGTATTTAACTAAAATGGGGAAAAATAACGTGTAATGCATAAAAGTGTTGACGAAATAATGCATTAAATAAGGAAGTTGGATAAAGCAATTCGTCGTCCGCGACGACCAAGTTGTGCTAGCGAGAAAAGTGATGCTGGTGATACGAAAGGTTAGCCTTGCATTTATTATTTACTAGCTGCTACCCGCGGCTTCGCCCGCGTAGTCTATTTATTTAATATTTAACTCTCCAACGCTAACGGTTGAAATTTTAAGATGACAAACGCCCTACGTCCTTCTTCAAACTTTAATCTATTTTTATTTAAATATAATCTAAAAAGTATTACAAGATGATGTTCTGGAAAGAAAAAAATTAGAAAGGAGTGCACTGAGAACAACCACGCGCATACCACGCGTCTGTGTCGCGCGGTCTTTAAACTATAGTGTTAACGTAGTGATTATACTCTATTTGATAGTGTTATTTTAAAACTTACTTATTCATTCAAATCGAGTGATGTGAAATGCAATTTTGTTTTAAATTAAATACTTGTGATGATTGACGTATTTTTTGGATAGGGATTAACATCGTGTTTATAAAATAACCTTCGTACATAATGCATTATTTTGAAACAAATTTGGTAAGCATAAAAAAAGTTTATTGTGAGCTAACCTTAAAAGATAGAAATGTGCTGTCGCGGACTTTTTTTTAGGACTTTTACAGGGGAACAACTCTTTTATAGATGATTTTTACGACACTTTCACCGTTAACGCAGCGCACGCTCTCAATAGGAAAAAATCCCCCGATTTTAAAACATTTATCGTTGGTACTACGCTCTTATTGATCTTAGCGTGATGATGAATAGCCTATAGCCTTCTTAAAAAAATGGACTTTCTAGCACTGAAATTTCAAGCAAACAAACAAACAAACTCTGCAGCTTTTTAATATTAGTATAAATAGTATAGACTTTGGTTCCGAGCTCTTACAATAAAATATAAACGAACTGCTTTCATACCAACTTAGTCATGAAAAGCAAGTTTCGGTTCATTTTATTAAGAGAAAAATCTGGAAAATTAACTTGGCTATACTAAACACATTTAGCGGTGACGTAGTTTTGCACGTTTCCATGTTTATATTTTTTTATAATAAGGTTGATAAGTATGCTTTTGATTAAATTATCGCTATAAAAAGCATGTTCTTTCGTTCTTCATTAAGTGTCTAAATACAAAGTTTCACTGTTATATTTTCAAAAATAATGATTTTCCATACGAACATTCATCACCTGTTTTTACCCCAATTTTCGCTATAAAAGGTAACCTATTTTCTTTCATTCCTAATAAAGTTTCTGAATACAAAGTTTCACTGTTATATCTTCAAAAATGACGATTTTCCATACGAACATTCATCACCTCTTTTTACCCATTCTCCCTAATTTTTTAGTGATAAAAAGTAGCCTATTATCTTTCGTTTATCAAGTGTCTAAATACAAAGTTTCTCTGTTACAGCTTTAAAAATGACGAATTTACATATGAACTCTCCCCTCCTTCCCCTCTTTTTAGCCATTCTCTCCCTTTTTTGCGATAAAAAGTAGCCTATGTTCTTTCATTTATCATAAAATGTCTAAATGCAAAGTTTATTTGTTACAGTTTTAAAAATAACGAATTTCCATATGAACATTCATCCCCTCTTTTTACCCATTCTCTCCTATTTTTTTTGCAATAAAAAGATCCTATGTTGTACCTCAGGGTCTATTCTATCTCTGTACCAAATTTCACCAAAATCGGTTCACTGGTTTAGGTGTGAAAGCGTAACAGACAGACAGACAGACATAGTTACTTTCGCATATATATATATATATATATATATATTAGTAGGGATTTTTAATCAATTTTGCTACTATGTGTATCATAATTTCTTTGTATGTTTTTCGTTAATGATAAATATGGACTTATGGTAAAAATTACTGTTCAATATTTTTCCTACGCAAATTGTGCCACCCCCGTTAACTAATCATAGGGGTTGCTTTTCAAAAAAACGTTTAGATATGTATGTCATAATTTGTATTGCAGAGCATTATTTCAGTGTCAGTATTTCAATATAATTAAATTTCCCATACAAACTTAGCCACCCCCTTTAACCCCCAATAGGGGTTAATTTCCAAAAATCCTGAAATATGTGTTTCATCATTTGTAATAAAAAGCATTAATTCAAAGTTTCATGCAAAAATGTGCAATTAAAATATTTTTCTCATACAAACTTTGCCACCCCTTTTAACCCTTTTAGGGGTTGAATTTCCAAAAAATAATATGTCTATGTCCTTCTCATGAATGCAAACTATCTACATACCAAATATCAGCAAAATTGGTGAGTGGTTTAGGCGTGAAAAGACGGACAGACAGACAGACTGAAAGGCAGAGTTACTTTCGCATTTATAATATTAGTGTGGATTTTTTCGCTAATTTTAAATTAATGTTTAAAATTGTTTTATCAGTGTACATAAATTAATAGTTAGGTTAATCTGAATAGCAAAATCCTTTTTTCGAAGTACCCACATTTTAGCAAATGACAATATGTTGTATTATTTCTTCAGTGACGGTACGTGATATTATCCGGAAATATTTTTAATATCCTTTCCTCAGTGATGACACGAGATATCATCCGGAATGGTTAATAATTTCACAGTAGTGGCACATGATGTCATCCCGGAATCTTACCCTCTTCCTAATGTGGTTGTACGAGATATTATCCCGGAAGTAGACTTGTAATGCCAATATGAATGTAAGCTCATATTATGTCATGGAACTGAGAAATCGAGCTATCCTCCAGAAGTTGAACAATTTCTTTCGGAGGCGGAATCTGTTAATTCAATCTCCTCTGTGGTCGCCTCTGTGGTCTAGCGGTCCAAGTGTCGGACTTGACTTCATGACGTCCCGGGTTCGAATCCCGGGTCGGGCAACAAAAATGAAAATGTGATATTTTCAATTTTCTAATAAAAAAGTTGCCCGGGATTGAATATGTGCCCGATTGGCGATAGGTTTGTCACCTGTTGCATTGTGGGACGTAGTGTCTATGGCTGGTGTCCCGGTTGTACCTCTGCTTGACTCTTCGGGGATATGGGGATGAATTTCATGTCGGCAACCGAACCTCGAACGTACTATTTGCTTATCTGTGCAAATGAGCAGACGTCCCCAATTCCAAGAACACTGACTATGAAGTTTTGGTAGAAGTCAACGATGCCGAGGGCCCGCGACCGCAAGTACCAAATTAAATTCAATTATTTAGTAATAAATTACAAAATGACGATATTTGCCAACTTGACCTGATCGCCACAGACAATTTATCTGCTTTGGGTATAAATGAATAATCAGCTGAGGTTGATTGGTACTGATCTCAGTCAATCTGTTAACCAAGAGTTGGAAAATGTTCCTGAAGAAATCTTTATCTAACTGGTCGAGGCAAAACGGCTGCAGAGCTTCGTCGGTACTACCGCGAGCTAGCGCCTTCTCCTGCGGCGCGGCGACTGCCGACGATGGCGTTACAACGGGGCTGCGGCGGGGAGCTACGACAGGAGGAGCCGTCACTACTAGAGGTATTTCACGCTGGTAGAATTATAGACATTTTTCAACAACTGACAAGCTACTGATCCTAATGTCCTCTCGTATGTAAAAGGATACAAATTGTGTTAATTAGTAATTCCGATGAACGAGTTAATATCAAATAATTCTTACTTACTTATGATTCTTTAAGATCGACAGTGGGCATACTGTCGATCTTAAAGAATTATACTTTTTAGTACTGGTACAGCCATTTGACTGGAAATACTTCCGATTAGTACTTCTTATCGGAATCCGAACTTCTTTACGATTCCGATGTGAAAGATTGTATGAATTCGGGTGCTGTTTTTCAAGGCCCCTATTCAACGCTTCACGTATTTACAAAACTTTTAAAGCCAAATTTCGTGCCAGAGGTCACGTTGTTGTAGTCTATTAGACGACATAATATTATTTATAAATGATTTTTACGCTTCTTGCATTGCTACTGTCAATGTTCTTCTAAATAGATACCCTAGAAAACTTGGGCTTTTGTAAAAAAAATATGTTAAAGTCAAAAGATATAACTTTAGAGTTACCTCTAAAAATAGAAAAATAAATTTAGTTACCATAATTAATATATATATATGAAAGAAATCAATAATCGTATTAAATGATTTTGCCAAGTGTGTGAGCACTTTAAATGCTGTTTGTCACGCAGTTAAATATGGCTAGTTACACACTAAGGGATTTGAGAGGACAAAATACCTCATTTTACTCAAAATTCAATAATTATGAAGCCAAAATGATTCTAATTCGTGATCATGTTAAGGATTCCTGTTGGTGAAAAAAAATGTTATTTTATCTACTAATGATCCAATAGGAGATGGTCAATATTCATTATATTTTCTGGGTTCCCCGCCTTATTGTAAGGGTGAGACAGAATAGAGTCATTGGTCAAATGAAGAATCTAAAAATCACATACATTATTTAGAATTATAAGCTGCGTTTCTAGGTCTTAAAAGTTTTCGTTAACATCTTAAAAATCGGGAAATTTTAATAAGAATTGACAACTACTTTCTCTTATATATGTCGCAAGGTCGTATGCGTGGCTTAGATACTGTGGTTATTAGTATAGTTGACGTAGCAACTAGCGCAATATAGATTGGCATTCAAAGGCTTCAAGTAAACACCACGTGCAGTAGCAGGTGCGCTTGCAGGTGTTGTCTTATCAGCTTGTCATAGGATGGCAAAGAGATAATTCTAAATCGTAATTGTTAATTCAATTACGATCTAGGGCCCGGGTTGTGGGTCATTCGGGGGTGCATTATTTGGTTGGCACTCACGCGGGAAGAGCGGGGTGGAGCTCTCCCTTCCCCTTCGGGGGTTTACTTTTTTTGTCATAGTGGAATGCTTATTCCTATGTTCACGATGGTTTGTTTGGCAACGGAAAGGCATACACTACTTGTTAGTGCGAGAGTACTGAATGATAGCGAGTGGACATCAGGATCGACTGGGTCACGTGTTACGGCTTTGTTCTGATATTTCTAAGTTCTTTAGTAGCCAAACGCCCACAAGTTGT
>NJDC01003408.1:27415-40728 GCA_002245475.1 Calephelis virginiensis
ACTCTACCACCTAGTCAGATGTCATGTCATGATGTTAGTTATGATAAGCCTCTGCTCGCCTTTTACGAGCTGCCTGGCAAGGAAGGCAGATGGTCTATTCTACAAAGGAGCCCGGACGAACACGGGGAAACACGGGCTTCTTCGCCTCCTGTTTCATAAAAATAATTACCGCGGCAAACAGTGTCACGGTGTTAGTTATGATAAGCCTCTACTCGCCTTTTACGAGCTGCCTGGCAAGAAAGGCAGATGGTCTATTTTGCAAGTTATTTGATTTTCTTGGATGAACTTGTTAAGATATCAGAGTAAAAGTTGCCTGTAACTCGGTCTCTATAAACGAACCGTAATCTGTCAGTATAAACGAAACGCAATGGCTTCTCATAGTTGTACAAAATGTTTAGAATTAGCAATAGATAACGAATGACCATATATTTACTATTAGTACGAAATACTTCCGGTAAGCAAAACAATTTGTTTCTTAAATATAGGAACCGGGCATATGTCACTCACAAGCCTTTATATTATCATCACATGCAAAATTTAAACTTTAATGTTGCTCGTAGTGACACAGTATAAATTTGGAACAGCATAAAAAAACCTTAGTTAATAAAATACCTACCTACACTCCATTGAGACAATTATACCCCTTTTATTTTTTAAAGTGAAACATCTTTTATCAACGTTTGTTATAGCCGAATTTCTTATTGCATTTTTCATGATTTTTGAAGTTATACTTCTTTTGGCGCGTTAGGAAAAAATGATGAGGCTAAATTTTTGCGATGCGCGCGCACACCGTCACGAAAAACCGACATGATGAAGTTAGCTATGAAGTTAGCTATAGATAACATTTTAGTTTTTAAAAAGATTTTTATCTTATTACGCCGAAGAAGTATAACTTCTAACACGTGTACATAAGTACACACACACTTTTTGTTTCACGCACCAGTATATTCGCAGTGAGCTAGCTTGAAGATCTCGCGAGGTGTTTGCACCCCGGATAACGTGCGATTATAAAGGTTTTTTTTTGAAGTGAAACCTTTCTGTTTTACTCCAGGACAAATGATTTCATAATGAAGTTTACCTTTTTACTTATGTAAACTAATATATTCAGCCATTTTTTTTTATTTTTTAGCTATTACTATTCTGTAGTGATCAATCTACTGAATTACAATAACTACGTTGTCTACAAATGATATGAGTAGGTAATCTCATGACGTCGGTCAATCCCAGCAAAAGAGTGAATGCATTTTAAAAGGATCGTGGAAACAGATAACAACATGACCACCCGTCTTTTGCCTTCATCTTTTAAAAATCGCCCTTTTGAAGTACATATTTGTTTGAGTGTGTCATTTGAAAAGTTTCTAAGTAGTTTCCATACTGTTTCATATTTGTACTAGTGTGATTGTGATGTGCAAGTTACACAAATAAACACAACAATAAAAAAAAATTTCAAAGTTAATTTAAAATGTATCTTTATACTTGTTGTTTCGTTGGTCTATGCTCATTCGTACCCCGAAATATCGAACCTGAGACTTTGTGATTAACGCTAATACCAGAAAACTGTGTAGAAAAGTACATGTGTTTTTGTATAAACTAAGTACTTACATATTTCTTATTGCGAAATTTGCTATTCCTAAAAAAAGATAGAAAAAAAAATCTTTACGCCCATATCCCCGAAGGGGTAGGAGGAGGTTATTCCTAATTCCTATTTATTAATTGTTATTTCTGATTACCCTCGTGATGGTTCAGATTCCTCTTGGAATAGACTATCTGCTTCTCTGCTATGTCGCTCGTAATAGCACTGGTTACAATATAACTAATTAAAAACGCGACTACTGGCGGTAGAACGCAACAACTTATTGGTAGGAATCCACTGCTACCGTAATGACTCTGTCATGTTCCGGTTTGGAGGTGAGGGTAGCCGGTAGATATACACAATAGGCTTAACAGCCACAAGACATTGACGCACCTGTAACATCTGCGGTGTCTTAAGGTCGCGGTCATCTCTTACAAAAAAAAGCCGTGTACTTGTACGCTGTTCCTCAACCTTACGCGTACCAAGATCTCCTTTTTACTTTTTTTCCACTTACAGTCTTTAAATTTGATGGTGAGCCCATGTCCATACATGTCCAATTTCCACAACATCTAACCAATACGTATTAAGTCTTTACTCCTTCTGCTATCGCTTATTAAATAAATTGCGCTTAGAAATTTGCGACTAATATGTATCAAAACATGAACGTACCAGCCTACGCGGTTTTACTGCAGCTTATCTGCGATTTCACCGACATGGGTGCTGTCGCCTGTCACGTACATGAACGTTATACGTCATATTCCGTTCCGTCGTATATCCATGTCCGTAACATGTAACCTCCGCATAATATGGTTATCCCTTTTTCTTAAAACTACATAAATAAAAAACAAATTTAACTAAATTGGTTACTTCACGTCCATATTCCTGAAGAGCGTGCCAGAGCTAGTCTTCGACTAGTTGTAGGTACCCTACAACTAGTCGAAGACACTGAGTCCCACAATGTGATAGGTGGCAAGCCTATCGCCAGCCGGGAAATGTTATTTTTACTAGGAAATTAAAAATAAATATATTCTATTTTTTTAATTTGTTGGACCCGGGGATGGAACCCGGGATCTCAAGTAGTCGAGTCTAACGCCGGACTGCTAGACCCCACAGCATTTCGTATGATTTGTTAACTTTAACTGCACAAGTGAAGTATTTTTTAAAAAAGTTTGGTGTGTATTATTGTCTTTTCCGTGTTTCACTTAATGAGCTTTTTTTTGAAATGGCTAATATGTTGCTAACCACGAGGTTTTTTACAAACTTCACCGGACTATTTGAGCTTGAGTAATGAGGCCACTCCTTTACTCAAGACCCTGTCTTGACTTTCTATTAGGACTGAAGACTAACTTTGATTAACGTAAACGCATTTTTATTAGTTTTTGGCGTGGGCGCTATGTTATTATATAGCGCCCATGCCAAAAACTAAAAAAAACATTTTTTCCATTCTAATTGCATTACGGGTCCATCTTTAATAATATTAATCGATTTTGGTGGCATCAATTCGTAATAATATATAATCAATAATCAAAGTGCATAAGTAAAGTATTCATGAAGAAATAAGTGTATCATGTATTTTTTCCATACCGCCAAATGTCATTTGTTGACTGAATATAGCCTATGACTACTTACGTCACTTTAAATCAAGCCAAACTTTACCCACCCAGTTTAAAGTGTGTTCGGTCTATTTTGCACCTGGCAACTTGTCAGTGTCAAATGTTGAATCTGTGTCGTTTTTATAGCTCTCATTGCGCGCAATGTCACTTACGGAACAACTGGTTGTAAATGGACTTCTAAAATAAATCTAATTCAATTGGTAATCACATTCAGTGTGTTTTGATTTATACGGTATATAATCATACAATCAAATTGCTTCGGGCAAGATTTACAGTGATTCTGGCGATAATACAAAATTAGGTTTGTATTTTGGTGACCTTGTGAAATAGATGTGTCGGACTTGATTGGGAACCGGGATATACATTTATTGGAAGTTGCATCGGGCAACTGTATTGCTACCTTATCATGCTGTGGACCCGGCTTGTACAAGACCATCGGAGCAGGTTATCACCGTGGCAGGAAAGTCAACCCATTTATTATATATACATATTCCCATATCCCGTCACCTTTAATTCCTTCGTATAAGACTTCCACTACGTGAGGGACAAGGATTACCTTGTGAGTTAATTTGGTTTATTACTATTCTCAGCTGTCGGCAGCAACATTTCAGTAGCAGAGCGTGGTTATAGATTCACTGGTTAAGACATACATTTTGGTATTAGAAACATTGTATATATCTTAAAACATCATAGTACATAATTATTAATCAGATATAAGGCGAGCAACGTGATCGAGAAGGACGAGTCAATGGAACTTGAAGATGTAGGGACCAAGTCGACCATCTCAGAACTATGCACTGATCGGGACCAGTGTCAAGAGATGTTGGATTCAATCCAGCAGCGTACTGCAGTTCTTAAGCGGCAACGAGATGGCCATAGCGGAGTCAGACACCTGTCGAAGGGACCCATGCCACACGGAGTAGTAACGAGACTGCCTAATATAGAAATACAACCGTTCTCGGGGGCGGCTGATGAATGGCCGGCCTTCATCAACATTTTTGATACCTTGGTTCACGAACGGACGCATTTGGATGAGGCCTAAAGGGTGCCCCAGTTAATAATGGCTCTTCGGGGAGGGCTTAGGGAATTGGTAGGACACCTCTCGGTGACAGCGGGTAGCTACCAAACGGCTCGTGGTATTTTGACGGATCGGTACCAGAGCCAGAAGCGTTTGGTGAATGCTTAGCCAGCCAAGCTATACGACATCCCGAGGGTGTCAAGACTAAGGGGACATTCGGGTCCAGGTTTTGAACCCATTTCTCGTGGCCACTAAGGCATTAACTAATCTTAGTCTACCGGTGGACCAGTGATCCTATATAATTTTATACACGGTTTTGCCACGGGTACCAGCAGAAGTTCAAGGTTGGTTTGAACAGCTGCAGGGGGGCAGCAGCTCGGAGTTGTCTACCCTCAAACAATTTATTGCCTTTCTGGAGGCAGAGTGCAGACGGGCAGACACACTGGATTCGGAGGACAGTGTGTCATGTGGCCCAACCAGGGTACGGAGCAGGCCCGTACCCCACCACCACGGGGTGGAAGTAGGGTGAGGGTCTTCAGAGGCCTTAACACCGCCTCGTCGGGCGGCGGATGTTCATATTGTGGAGAAGCGGGTCACCACGTTTATGTCCATGTGGATTTTGTGGTGGGAAGTATCACGCCCTCCTGTGCATGAATCGGTTTCGCCGGATGGCCGTTACTCAAGTAGTTTGATTTATATACAATATGCACCGGTGGTAGTATTTTTTTTTGATATTGGAAGGCAAACAAGCAGACGGATTTCCTGATGGTAAGAAATTCTCGCCGCCTAGAGACACCAAAGGTGGTAATGGTGCGTTGCCAACCTGAGGCCGGGATGTTAGGCCTCGAGCAAAAGTAAGTTTACCGGCTACCTTATCCTCCAAACTGGAACACGTCATGACATTATGGCGGCAGGAATAGGTAAAGGGGTGGTACCAATCCGGGTGAGTCGCTGCGAAACTCTACCACCTAGTCAGATGTCACGGTGTTAGTGACGGTAAGCCTATACTCGTCTTTTACCAGCTGCCTGGCAGAAAAGCAGATGGTCTATTCTGCAAAGGAGCCCGTACCAACATGGGGGAAAGACAAGTATTTAGATTTACATACACAAGTCACAAAAATTCATGTTTGGTTGTAAGGTCTTCGTAACTTTTGTCATATTCTTATTAAATTGTAATAACTTGAAAATATATTATGTATGTTAGAATAGCAATTCGCTCGGATAAGTAACACAGTTAGTCCCCAGCCGGTAGACTTTTGAATTATGGGCATAAAATGGCGATGTGTCAGTATCATTTACGGAGATTCTTTACCTGCGATTTATGGTGTCTCTAGACAGTTGTTTGTTGTCATTAGGAGAACTACCTAATGTTCGCTATTTATATAAAGAAAACGCTGTGAATCCGTATTGTATCCATAAAAAATCAGATCACGCACCAGATTACTCCAAATTCGAAACTTAATTCTTACCCAGGGTTGCCAGTTTTATAAATTAGCGCGCTTGCCAATATCATGTTCTCATTTGTATAATTTGGCAGCAAGTGAAAACACCCAAAAATGTGAACGGCCTAGCCTCGTGTTAATAACGCAAAATAAATATTTTTAGTATCTAAGGCCATCAGGACAAATTCTGTTCGCTTGTCTGCCTTTCTACTTGTATATTTTATTTACGTAATTGTTGTGTCAAGAGTCTCCGAAACCGGCGTGTTTGTATGAAAAGGGTTATGAATGTGAAGGAAGCAAGACAGGTTTGTCAGGATCGTGAGGTCTGGCACTCGATACTCTCTGCCTACCCCGTAAGGGACTTGGCGTGAAGATATGTATGTATGTATGTATGTACGTAATTGTTTAGAACATCTTGTATAATATTACAGAAAGAAAAACTTAGTAGTCTTAAAATCATCTTGTACATTACAGAAAGAAAAACCAAGTAGCCTTAAAATCATCTTATATGTTACACAAGGAAAAATAGAGGAAATTTAAAATCATCTCGTATATTACAGAAAAAAAAATCAGCAGTCTTAAAACTAAAAAAGGTTGCCAGATCCAAAGACAACTAGCGCCCACCTAAAAGACGGTTTTTAGAAATGAAGACCAATTACAAAAAGAGAGCGTTGTCACCGAGTCTGATATTTTCTGTTTTTCTGATTTTTCTGCTTGAGCTTTGACCTATTTATAACTCTTATGTGAGGATTGCCTCCGAGAAAAACCCAAAGAAATAAATATTTCAATTTCTCCACGCATTCTAATTTATGTTAAAAAAAGATGTATGCTTACAAAAAATGCGATTTTCACGATGTAAATACGAGAAACAAAAATAATCTAGCAGTACACAAAACTTGTCTTTATAAAATTTATAAATCCATCTTAGGTCAATGTATACGTTTCTACAATTACATACAGGCTGTCCAGTGTTAGTAGAAATTTATTTTTAAATAAGTATAAAAATATATAAAAAACATATTTTGTAAAAAGGGCTATTATGAAATCTGAGTATTTCGAAGATGAATACACTTGGGAACGGACGCTTCAATCTCGCGCTGTAATTTGTTATATAATATTATGTAAAACTTTTTACTTAGGTTGTATAGTACTTAAGTAAGTTATGTAAAATTACAGTACAATTTGTGTATTTTTTCTAGTTTGAAAAAAAAAACAAACCAACAGAGTTTCTTTCGCCGACTCTTCTCAGTATGTGGCAGATTAAAATATCAGGTGCTAGTTTATAAAAATGTCGACGCGCACAAGTAGGTACCACTTTTGTGGTCCATGTGAACAAATATTTTTCTAATTCTTATTCTAAAAATTGATTTAGTATAATTTTATTCACATTTCTGTAAAAAGCTCAGTTCGCTACGCTGACAACCCTGTTAATACCATAGACCGGCTTTAATGGCAAGTGCGAATCTGAACTTAAACAAATTTGCAACAAGTAAAAGTGGACTCGATATGTAACTTATTTCAGCACATTACAGGAAAAGGCGGTAAAATCGTTACGTTAACGTACTTACATGGGTAAGTAACGTAATCAAATAAAGAAATTGAGTTATAGCGGTACCGCGAGAACAATTGGACCTGGTTTTTTCACGATTATAGAACTTTGTTTATTTTTTAAGTAAAATTAGTAAATTTTAATGACATTTTGTATAATTTTCTATAGTTAAGTTAGTTTGGACAGGTTGGAACGACGCACATTCGCTTAGATTGCTTTTATATATTTTGTTTTTTTATACACTATGCTGGACCACACCGCGATGGATTTCCTGCGACATCCTGTTGGGTTCCTATTGCGGCCTGCAGTACCTAAGCAAAGAGAAGAGTAAAAACTAAACTAAATTGTTATTAAAATACATATCTAGGGATATGTAAACTAGTTATAGAGATTATGATATCACTTCGCGGCCGAAATCTTTGTTACTTTTTTATGTTTGAAATCGAAGACCTTTTAAGCCCAGTCGTAATGTGGGGGTAAAAACAATTCTGTTTTTTGTTGTTTATAACCTACCTAACTTTTGGTAAGAAGTTCGTTATTGCGCGTTATGAAAGGGGCTAGACAGAAAAAAATCTCACGAAAAGATGTCCACGATACTTTTTGCTATACCTAGTAAGGTATGTTGTGCGGCGTGCGCATCTTTCTCTGTCTGTCTCTGTGTCTATAAGAGAGAGATAGAGATAGAGAGAGAGAGATATTATCATAGGTTCACCATTCAGGGCTTCAGCAAAGATAGCTTTTGATGATAGTTCTGATGAAAACAACAATCAACCATTATTGAATCTAAGTCATATAGTGATACTGATGCCACACCATCTGTTTACAACAGATGGACAAATCGTCGTAATCCAAATCCGTTTTTCTCAATTGCCTAACAAAGAGGGGCCTAAAAATTTACAACTACCGTTATATTAGGACAGCTCGGATCAGAATATTGATTTATACCGCATTTTAGAGGAAAAAAAGTAGTATTGTCACGTTGTATATATCACTCACTGCTTGGATATGGCTGTCCATAACGCTTGGCAGTTGTATAAACACGATGGAGGCGAGTGTGACCACCTGAGTTTCCACAGAACTTTGGCTAGTGGTTACCTTGAAACATTTAAGAAAGTGGATAATGGAGGTCGCTGCCCTAACTCGAGATATAATAGGGAATCGTCTCGATACCATGGTCGACATCATTTAGTTCAGTTGAATACAAATCTCCACCACTAAAATGCAAGCAATGTAAAAAAAGGTTTCTTCATTTGTAATAAATGACAAGTTTATTTAAATCAAAAATCCTGTTTTGTAGCATACCAAACTAAATAGTTGTTATAATTAGGTACCGATGTTAAAATCTATTCTTAAGTATAATTTTTTGAAAATAGTAAGTCACTTTTTTATGATATTGGAAGGCAAACAAGCGGACGGATTTCCTGATGGTAAGAAATTCACGGCGCCTAGACACCAAAGGTGGTAATGGTGCGTTGCCAACCTGAGGCCGGGATGTTAGGCCTCGAGCAAAAGAAAGCTTACCGGCTACCTTATCCTCTGAACCGAAACACGTCACGACGTTATGGCGGCAGGAATAGGTTAGGCGGTGGTACCAATCCGGGTGAGTCGCTGCGAAACTCTACCACCTAGTAAAGCTAACATTCTTCATCAATCTAACATTGTTTCCTTTTAACAAAATTTCAAGTACCCAAAACAGCGACGGACATTTTAAAAGGCCATCATTTTCCGGCTTTTCCAATGCAACAAGATTTTTTTTAATATTTTTCCCAGGTAGTTTTATCAAATTTGACATATGTCAAAAAATCACGAAATTCGGACACAATAGTTGCAGGGTTGTCTGGGTTACTTGCAGAATATGTGCGTTTAGAAAATGTTGCGAAATTATTCAAGCATTTCAAGCTATTCTACCAAATTAAGGTGGGCAAAAACATTCTAATTTTTATAAAAAAATATATCCAAATCCGACACGCTCCGCCCCGTCAACAGTGTGCGTTATCCATTAGAGTGAACACTTGTAGAGCACATGTTCATGTGGATCATATATCATGTATTATCTCGATGCCACCAAATTTTACTGGATGAGTTTATATAAATATGCCACTGCTTTAACTAAAACCCTAGTATTATTTATTAAGACGACTTGTGACTTTTTTGAATTAATTAATATTTTACGAAATCTAGTGACAATTTGAAACAAATTCATTAAACTGAACTACGAGTATTAGCATATGCTTACGTCAAAAAAACAAATAAATAACTTAAATTTATCTTTGCTTTTATTCACGCCTTAGTATTCTATTCAAATATACCTAATAGTGTATTAATGTCGTCTACGAAGCTAAGATAAAGAAATAATAGACTTGTTTTCAGTTTGTCTTACAAACCTTTTTGTACAATATAATATTTATTTTTTTGCTTCGATATTATTATATTTCATAAAGACAGCACGTCATAAATACTCGTAACACTCTTGTATATAAATGTATAAGAGTTGACTAGAGCTAGAATTTTAAATACTTATTTACTAATTAATAACAGCCCATTAATAATGTGAACGTTAACTTGAAAGTTTGTATGAAAGTTTGTATTCCCAACTTTTTAAAAAGCATAGGTACTTACTTACGTTATATAAAAATACTGTTATTTTTGGTACCTACCTACGATGATGAGGTTCGCCTCTGTGGTCTAGCGGTCCGGGTGTTGGACTTGACTGCATGAGGTCGCGGGTTCGAATCTCGGGTCGGCCAACAAAAAGAAAATTAGATGTTTCCAATTTTCTAATTAAAAAAAAAATTTGATCGGGATTGGAAATGTGCCCCGTTGGCGATAGGCTTGCCACCTATCACATTGTGGGACTTAGTGTCTTCGACTAATTGTGGGTGCCCTGGTTGTGCCTCTGCCTACCTCTTCGGGGATATGGGCGTGAAGATACTACTACCTACGATGAGTCTCTATGGATGATTTCTTAAACCAATAATTATAAAACATAAGACGGGAGTACCACTTTTTCTTATTGCTTATTATTAAGTTTAATATGATTTTGAAATTTGTTTTACATTACGAATTTGGTTGATTTGAATCTATCCTTATTTTAATTTGAACACGTAGTTGGTTAGTTCAATCCATCAATCAAATGTTTACTGCAGCGCCCTCTGTTGAGTTGTTAACATAACGTATACTTAAGAACATGCACCAATCAAATCGAAACCTATAATTGAAAATTGCATTAAAATCGGACCAGTGGTTTTGGAGTTTGGAGCTATCCTCTCACTCTAAACGCATATACGTCTCCGTTACGTCGTGGGTAAAAAAAATACAAAATAGCCTCCCTCCAATAATACATGCAACTTAACATACACATTTGGTATGCTTATGACTTACTCATGGCATAGTGATGTTTTGTTTAGATTTTTTATCGTATGTTCTTTTACCATCAGGATTTCCTAAAACAGCCTTCAAAATTTTAGTTTGACTATTTGTTTTTTGTATCCTGTTAACATAGTGGTGGATGGTAGCTTAGCCATTCCCACTATGTTAAAATTGACACTTTATTTTTAATATCTAACGGTACTTCGATAAGGTTGCGAACATTGTGTATAGCCACAATGGCAGAAATGAGAAACATTGTGAGCTAATTAGTGAGATTGCTTCGTATACATCCCGATTTCAGAAGTCTTTGTATAAAACAGTATATAGCGTATATCATGTGAATAACTAGCGGTCTGAAGACGAAGTGAGAAGGCAAAACTTTGACTTGTAGTTTGGGATGTTCAACTTCTCGTATTAAGTTCATTTGACAAGTTCTTATTTCTTTATTATTATTAGTATTCTGTAAATACCAAGCATGAAAACTTGTGTCGTTTTTGAACTTGGTAAGTCACAGTTTCTGTAGCGCTCTCATTTCGACCACATTTATCCTACTCCCATGCTTTGTCTGCAATAAGGAAGAATAGTAAGGTAAAATAATTGTAGGTATAGAAGTAGTCATGGAACAAGTTGGTCGAGTTTTGAAAAAGGAAGTTGTTTTGAAGATACAAAACTAATTTTATTTAAAGTGCAGATAAATAAGCAATAACATTAATAAAAATCAATAAACCCAAAAAAACCTATGTACATTATACGAGTACCTAAGAGCCATCTCGATTAGGCGTCAGCTTAGAAACGAAAAAAATCGCATAGATTCCCATTTATGTAGGAGTTAGTTATTGTTAGACGCACACATAAAGACACTTAAAATTTATAACACCCTTATTTCTCCACCGGCGATTAAAACATAATCAATCGGCATCGAAGACGAAAAACTACCAAAGATATACCAAATATATACCAGAGATATACGTTACTGAGATACTTTTTTGAAGATATGAACGCATCAGTCACATCTATGGTGCCCATAGGCGACTTTTGTCACTTAACTTCGGCATAGCCTCCTATTTGTTTAAAATAATATAAAAATTCTTCTTTTTAGGAACGCTCCTATACTGCTGCCTTACATTGATTTATTTGAATACTAGCTTTTTGCCCGTGCCTTCGTCAGCGTAGGATAGTCTCGATTTTTGTACCAACTTTTATCCTCTATTGTAGTCATTTAGGGTTTTTTTGAACAAAAATTTACCTTTGTTTGAATCAGATCTTTAAATAAAATTTCATCAAAATCGGTTCATTGGCACCAAGTCGGAGCAACAGACATACTTTCGCAATTCTAATATTAATTTAAAAAAATTAAAAGAAAAACACTTGTTGTGGTTTGTTTACTGTTAATATTTTTATATGTGGGTACGTCGGTAGACTATTAGTGTTCTTTGGTGGGTACCGTCAGTAACATCCAACCACATAAGTATTGAACAATAAATTAAAACAGTCTTTTTTATCTTCAAAGCCCTGATGCTATAAAAGTGAAACCGGTTGGCTAGAAAGTAACAGAAAGTGTTAAATTAAGTATATTGTGGATAAGTACGAGTGTTGACTACAAAAAAACGTGTGTATAAAAAAATAATGCGTATGTTTTTACGTGTTTGTAGATATCACGGGTAATAAAACTGTAATAACCGATACCAACTGTTTCTTTAGTGGTAACATCGAGATTTAACATGTTTTTTTTTCGAAAGTTAGCAAATGATTCTAAAATTGTACCACATTAATTTTATTAACCTTTCTTATGATATTGGAAGGCAAACAAGCAGACGGATTTCCTGGTGGTAAGAAATTAACGCCACCAGAGACACCAAAGATGGTAATGGTGCGTTGCCAACCTGAAGCCAAGATGTTAGGCCTCGAGCACAAGTAAGTTTACCGGCTACCTTACCCTCCGAACCGGAACAAGTCAAAGACAAGCGCTGACGTTATGGCGGCAAGAATAGTTAAGGTAGTGGTGCCAATCCGGGCGAGTCGCTGCGAAACTCTACCACCTAACCAGATGTCACGGTGCTGGTGATGCCTATGCTCCTATGCGCCAATGCTTGCCTTTTACGAGCTACTTGGTACAGGAAGGCAGATGATCTATTCTACAAAGGAGCCAGGACCATCAGTTTTAGAGGTATTCCTAACTTAATAAAAACTCAAAAACCACTAGTAGGATCCTGTGTAGGTTGGAATAAAACCTTTTAGTGGACTGTATATATTTTTATTGGTCGCTTGGTATTAGATGTTAATATTCACTGGTGAACAATTCGCTGCGCGGTAGCCGTCGTAGTCGTGTTCCTTTTAATGTATGATGTCGCTCCTGCGTTGTTCGAGCTATAGACGGAGACTGGTTTCTCGGATTCGGCGCTCGGGCGATTCCCGCTCGCCGGCGCAGACGCCCTCTCCAGGCACATTTAGAAGGCCCGCCATTGTTAGGCGTATAATGACCAAACAGATCATAACAAAATCCTAACAAAAGAAAAACAAAAAATTGAGGAACCGTCAAAATCAACAAAAAATATACAGTTGAGTTTAAATTTCAAAAGTTGGTTAAAAATATGTTTTTGATTAGGATACACGAAAAATCCTAAACAAATAAAGTAACTTCTGTTACAAATTGTCTGTTTGTTTGGAGGCCCTAGATTAATTCAACTTAGTTGATCTGCTCGCTGGAAAGGTTCGGAACCCTGCCCAGATAAAGTTATACTTTCCCAAA